>JARHVA010009551.1:87500-200000 GCA_037957365.1 Torreya grandis | reverse complement strand
TGGACTTCAAAATAAGCAATGCACAAAATATATATCAATTTATTCTTCCCCAAATTACTCAAACTTTGAATTTATAAAAATACACACAGTTCATAATCATATTGTACACAAATCATACATTTATATATTCTCAAAAAATTTCAAGATTTGACACATAACTAAATAACATTACCTACCTTGAAAAAACTTCCAAATTAGAATGACTTGAACCAAAAAATTCTTTTTTGGGTTCTCTCTCTCTCTCTCTCTCTCTTCTCCTCTTTGCATTGTCTCCTCTCCTCTTTACTCTACTATCTCTCTCCTCTTTGATCTACTCTCTCTCTCCTCTTTGCACTATCTCTCCTCTTTTTCAATCCTCCTCTTATCCTTCTTCATCATACATGAAAAATATTATAGTTTACATTCTTATAAAAGCTTCCATAAGCTACTAAGCTTTCTACTTTACTCTAATTTGACCCAAGTAAGAAATCCAAAAATCATCAAACCTTCCTAAAGCATTAATCATTATTTTATTCCTTAAATCCTGCATAATGATTTTTGATGTCACAAAGCTGAATATCAACTTCACTAAAGTCTATTATGATCATTACTTCTCAACGATAACTAACACTTCAAATTAACACTATTGACTATGCATTCCAAACAATATCTCAATTTAGTACATAGGTTAGTCTTAGGACATAATGAAATATTTGTAATAACCTAGTAAAAATAAACAATATCATGACCTTAATAATTATGTTTCTAATATAAAGTTAATTATATTTTTTTAACCAAAATGTTAATTCAAACAACTATTATATAAAAATATAATAGTATAACAATAATGTAATTATTGTTCATTACTACGTTATATAGAATATCTTATGTATTTTTTTATCTATCGATATTTTAAGGCATTAAACCACATAATGGTATTTCCAAATATCATAAAGATAACCAGCTAATGTTTTCAAACATTTCAAAGACATGATGGTTAGTCTATATATGGTAGTACCTAATACTATTCACACAAATTTATGTTTTCATAAGCATTAACAATCATGAATTAAATAACATAATATAATCATACTACAACATTATACACTAAATATACATATAATATCCATAATACAATCACACAAGATTAATTCCAAATAAGCATAAATTTGAACTAAATCACACATGATCAACAATATAAATGTAGATAACATCAAAAATTTACTAACACTAACAATTCAAACAATGCATATAATATGTACTATCTAATGTGGTGTGTGCATGGGTTTTATTCATTCCTCTATCATCCCCCAAAACCTCCATCTACGCCACCCTCTCTAATGATGATCTCCCTCTATCATGATTTGATGAATGAATATCTCTTACATCAAACTCATGACAAATTTTAAGATCATCCCCAAGAAAGTTTCATTGAATCTTATTTAATTTGTCCCCCACTCCTTTAGGAAAACTAAAAAACAAAAGAATTTAAATCAAAAGAATCTAAAGCACACTTTTAATCAGAATAACCTTGTTATCTTGGGATAAAATATTATCTTTCCAACCTGTAATATTTTTTGGAATCTCTCAATCATAGGGTTCCACACTCACACCTAAAGTTGGTTACTGAAGAGAGTCATTCCTAGGTAAGAAGAAGGTAGTTTATTGATTTGGCATCCTAGGAGCATATCTATTCTAGCTTGTTTAGCCACCAACATATTAAATAAATAGAAAGAAATAATGTCAAAATTAATTTTTTGGTTAAAGGCCTTTTTGTACATCAAAAAAATATTTTTAATTTTTATTTCTTCCTACATAGATGCTTCAGCCAAGAGAATAGTTTCATCCATGAATTTATGATGAGTCACTATATCTACATACCTAACTAGTTTAAAACCTTGCAATTATGACACAACCAAAACATTAGATATGATCCGACTTAGTGATTTTGACATAATGATAAACATGAATAGGGAAAGGGGGTCTTCCTATCTCACACCTTTAGCACTTTTAAAGAAACTATGTGCCAACCCATTTACCAAAATAGAAAACATGAAAGTGGTAATACAATCTCTAATGATTTTCCTTAAATTAGCATGAAAACCAAATTGAGACATAACTCTATCAATAAAAAACCAATCTAATCTATCATAAGCCTTGGCCATATCCAACTTAAGCATCATAGATTTTTTTTGAATTCTTTCCATTAAATGAATGGCTTCATGGAACACAATCACTTCACCTTGAATTTGTCTGCTCAGTACAAATCCTCCTTGTTGAGATTGGATGATTTTTTTTTATGATAACTTGCATCCTCATAAAGATAATCTTAGTGATAATATTATAAAAATAATTACAAAAGCTAATAGTTTATAAATCTAAATTTGTTACAGCCCCTTCCTTCTTAGGAATAACCATTAAAAAAGTATTATTAATCTATTTTAGTAACTAACTAGTGACAAAGAATTGGTTCACAGTTGTAACCACATCATCCTCTATTATGTCCTAGAATTTTTGGAAAAAATATATGGGGAATCCATATGGCCCAAGATCCTTATTTGGATTCATCTTGGAGATTACAAATTTAAGATCTTCATCTGATGTACCTACTATGAGTATATCATTGTTCTCCTGATTAATAAATTCTAGTATCACATGTAATAATTATTATTCATATCTAATATTATTCTTGAAATCATTCTTGTATATTTTTTTGTAAAATTAGACATTTGATTAATATTTTTTGCATCGAAGGAAAGCTAACCAAAATTATTGATAATTTCCTTGATAGCATTATATTTCATGTGATTTAAAATAGACAAATGAAAAATAGGATATTTCTATCACCTTCTTTGAGCCAAATGTTTCTATTTTTTTGCCTCCATAGTGATGCTTCTCTAACTACAATAGTTTGATAATTATTTAAGAACTATCTTTCTCTACTTTGAATCTTTGTATCATTCCCCTTCTCCTCAATTTCATCTTCAATTTTACAAATTTCAGCTTTAAGATACTTCTTTTACAAATGCACATTCCTAAAAACATGTTTTTTCCATTTTTTAAATCTTAATTTTCACCTTTTTGAAATCTCAACCAGATTAAACATAGCTGATCCACTACCATTCTTAGTCCACCATTCTGAGATCCTATCACAAATTTTAGGGTGTGTGAACCAATTATGTTCCATTCAAAAAGGATACATGTTCTCCTTGACCACATGATCTATTATATTCAAATACAATGGAAAATAATCATAGCCAATCTTTAGAAGTGTTTTAAGGGACATATCCTTGAATTGTAACCATTATAATGAGACAAATACTCTATATAATCTGAGTTGGATGATATTTTCACCATGCCTCCAATTAGTCCAAGTAAATTTAGACCCTCTTAGGTCCAAATACAATATACCAATATCAAAAACAAAATAAGAGAAATCCTTCATATTATCTATACACATAATATTTCCTCCCTTTTTATCCCTTGAATGTAGGGGAGAGTTAAAATCTCCTACCAGTATCTAAGGAATGTCCTTACATTTGTTTCTAAAAAAATAAATATCTTCCCATAGATTTCTACAAGTAGAACTAGAATTTAGAGCATAAACATTAAAAAAAATCCACTATTTTGTTATCAATTACATCCATGAAAAGTACTACCACATGATGTTGGGACTTGAGGATAGGTTCTCCTTGTAGAAATATATAATCCCAAAAATTTATCAACCCTCCTAATACTCTAGATGCACTAACACAAACTACTTTAGCTTCACTCTATTACATTTTTTTGTGATTTAAAAATAAAATTTCCTCAATCTTTGATTCTTGTATAGCTAAAATAGTAGCTTTATTAGTCTTTCTAAATTCCAGAAAAATGTTATGCTTATCTATAATATGCATCCCTCTGATATTCGAAGAAAGAATCAACATGATTAACTACTGGGGGAAGAGATACCTCCTATAAAAAGAAGGATTTTCTGAAATCCATATGCTATGTCTTCTTGTGTACATTTAAAGAAATTCTCTTTTTTATAATATTTACCTAATTTGGGTGGAGTTTTGAAATCCAGGCCTTTGTACTCTCTTCTTGTAACCATCATTAAAATTAATTTTACCTTTGAATTATTCTTGGGTGTGGAAGCTAATTACTTTTAATTCATAGCCTCCTCACCAACCAAAATATTGGGAACATTAACATCCAGTGTAAAACCTTATGCACATATCCCTTTATCCATTTCTTCTTTCATTTCTTCCTCTTGATCAAGGATTCCAAATTTGTTCTAGTCTAAAGAGTTGAAATTTGTGACCCTTATATCTCGACATTATTTATTTGGTTGATGAATGCATCCACTTTTAGGTCTACACATTTTAGATCTACATGTTTCAATATTGCTTCCAATGAATATTATTTAGAAGGATTATGGGGATCTCCTTTATCTACAATTTTATTTTCTCTTAGTTCTGGTACAAATTTAGATTCAAAATCATCCTTTTTAGTTACATCTAAAAATGTATTAACTCCCTCCTCAATGTCTAAATTGGATTGATCAATGTCTATTTTTGGGGGAACCATCAGAACTAAATCTATGATCTAAGACTTAACATTCTTTTCAAATGAAAAAACTCCTTTCCTTTGCCATGTTATAGAGTAAGGCATGAGGAACACACCTTTGAAGAGTGCCCAATTTATGACACTTATCACATGATAGGGATGATATTTCAAACTCAATTTTTTAATCTCTTACCCCAAAATGGGTATGTAATAAAACTAAAGTGGGTAATTCTTGGTTCATAATGGTGTTCACACAGAACTTGGAATGAACAAGCCTATATCTTGCCTTGGTAGAAGAATCCAAAGTAATGACGTATCTAAAAGATTTGGAAATGATATTAAATAACTCTTCCTCTCATAACTCAATCAAAAGACCTAGTAACCTAACCTAAATGGGCATGATATTGATGTTCTCCTTCTCAGGATCAAACCTTAGTTACCACTTTTTGAGAAAAAATCCAAATTTTCCAAAAAAGGACCCCCTATAAGAATGTTAACAGTGTCTTTAGGCTTATTGAATATAATCATGACTAATCCATTTACCATTGTTATAATATCCATATGACCTTTAGGGCACCATTTTTATTTTTCCCAAGATCTGAAAGAGTCAATGTTATGTATAGATCCCATAAACTTTCCAACTAAATCCTATTCCATCCTTGATGTTGCACAAATTATGAGAGAAGGATTGATTTGGAATTGAATACTTTTTCCATCCTTGATGGTTTTAAGATATTCTACAGGATTCATCTCCTTTTTCCCATTGAACCAATTAATTTTTCACTCCAAGATAACTTACCTAATGTCTACTTGGAGCTTGTAAAGTTTTCATTGTTATAAATCTTGGTGGAGATTCCTACTGTCAGAACTTGACTAGATAAATCTTCAAACCTACTAGCCCAAATGATATCCCCACCTCCATCTCCATCTCATTTCTCTCCTTTTGATTCTGAATTTGAAACTATTATTTATCACTCTTTACCAATGCCATTTCCATGCCTCATGTTTCTTTCACTTACCAAATCCACTTTACTATGACTATGTTTGTTGTTGAGTATTACATTAACATAAAAAAAGGTGCTCTATGTGAAGAGGATGAATGAAAAACAAATTACATTAACACACATAGGCATGTATATTTGTGTCATGTGGTGGCTTAAAAAATCTATAGTTATAAATCAACATAGCTTATAATCTTAAAATAGTCCAAAAATTAAAAAAATCATATATTTGAAAAGAGGAGAACATGATCGTCATCATGGTAATAATTTTTTAAATTTCATTATTGAAATTCCTAGTTTATTTGGTGATGTAATTTGAAATTTGTTATTTTCTATCAAAATTCTTAGACTTTTTTGTAAATTGATAGGTCCTAAATTCAAAGCTACAATTCATATGCATTACACAACACGTACACATTATAGAAAAATTTGTACGCATTTTCTCACTATAGATAAAAAATTAAATTTTAATGAATTTTTTAACCCAATTAAATAAATGTATCCCCATAGACATTCTATGTGTGCTTCTATAGTAATTGCAAGTTGAGAACAAGAGATATCAAGTGTTTTTTGGACCCCACCTTTGAAAATATATCAATTATATAATGGGTGATGGATCATGTTAGATAAAGAGAAAGAATTTGAACAAAAAACATGAGCAAATAAAAGAGGCAAGAGAAACAAATAAGGTATGGATGCAAGCACTTCATTTAAAATAATTTATAGAAACTATTGATGAGCCAAATGCCATATACAATGATGTAATTAAAAATAATGATGAAATTGAAAATAATCAATTCAATAATGATGGAATTGATGATGCTAAATTGAATAGTGATGAAATTGATAATAATGAATTAGATAATGTTGGAAACCCACATTCAAAGTATAGTGTTTTTTATTTTGTTGATGATGATTGTATGCATGATGCCTAATCCACCCACGCCCCACCCCCCCCCCCGCCCCCCCCACCCACCTCGACAATGAAGAAATTTTCATGGAATTAAATAATGATGGAATTATCAATGATGAATATTCCATGCAAGCATATAATGAGGAAAGAAATAATGAAGAAAATTTCATCCTAACACTAATCACTGAAAGTAACATGATTTTTAAATACCCTCTCAATAATTTCCACTAGTAACAACACCTCAAATAATTATGCATATAACATGTAAGTAATTAATTAAATTAGATGAAAATATTTTGAAACTAATTATTAAAAACATGTCTGACCACAATTCAAGAAGATTGGTTCAAGAAATTTGGGATAGTTTCTTTCAAAATTTGACTCAAGATACTAAAAGATGTCAATTGTTTATTTTGTTGATGAAATTGATTAATATTAGACCTACCATATAAACATTATGGATAAGAACATCTAATATGGATGATGAAAACACATAAATTATTGACAACTTACATGATGCATGTTATATTGTAAGTCCTAAATCATGTAACAAAGATTGTAATGCTTCCCAATGTATAATCACAACTTGTCCAGTAAGTAGTCAAATAAAGAAAAAATGATTGATTTCAAAAACAAGTCAAACACTTGATATAAATATAAAAACATTAATGAAATAATTTTTAAGATGAAAAAGTCTTAATGAACCCAATACTAATGAGCTATAGGAATTCTATGGTTGACTTTCATGAAAGGACAAGGCTATAGTTGATACTCTAAAAGAGTTACTTGCATAATTTCATAACGACAATACTAGATTTTCACCCAATACAAGATATGTAGTCAAAATAAAAGTTGGTACTCATAACCATGAACCACATCTAAACATTTATTGGATATGAATCAAACATAACTGCACTCCAGGTTTTTTAAAAAACACCCACAAATTTATATTAGTCAAAGATATTCTAAGATGGCCAAACCTTTTTATATCACATGTGCACCACTTGTTATTTTAGGTAAAATGTTGAGTTTGTAATGAACTATGATGTTTTACAACATATTCATTGTAATTTGCATACTAAAAATATTTTTTAGGAGTGTGGCTTAAAATTTCCTCTAAAATCAGCCAAGGAATTTATTCCAACCATTTTTTGTGAAAGACCAAATGGACAATTCTTTTATAACAAAGCATGCTTGGAAGGAAATTCTAATGTTTGTGGTGGATTACCAAAACTAAAAAATTATATCCATGAAGATGAAACAAGTGAAATTATATAAGAATTATTTGGTTTAAGTAAATGCAAATCTATGATTTATCAAGTAAAAGATGGAAAATAATCTAAAAGGTTTGAGCTTGTTATAAAATAGATACCCATTAAAAAATTTATGGTTAAATCCAGGGATAAAATTGTTTATGAGTATGCATGGCACACACGTAGGGATATATGGCTATATGAACATTTCAATATAATCAATGACACCTTCACACTTGGTTTGATTGTTTTAGTAGTCAACTTTGTTGAAGAGTACACATTCAAACCACAAATGAAAGTTCAATCATAATATTACAACTCATCACAAGTTTACGTATTCATGTATATAACATTCATGCATGAACATAATAGTATAAATAAATATATACAAATATTAAGGGAGTATAATTTACATATCATAGATGACTAATCGCATTGTACAGAGTACATGCACAATTATTTTTAGAAGTTCTATGGATAGTTAACTGATAGGAACATTCATTTCAATCAGCATTACATTTGGGTTTAAAATTACACATCATAATTCAAGAATGCATGTATTTTTTATTTATTAAGCATGATGTATTTTACCACTGATGTAAAACATATTTGGAGGTTCATAGAGGTTGGGAATGTAAAAAGGGAGCATGTCAGTGCTAGAACATGTGTAAAAAGAGACATTATAAGGGAGGAGTTAAAATTTTATGAGGGTGATCATTTGAAGGATGCACAAAGTGTGGTTGAATGGTCTAATGAGAACATATGCCATGGTGCTAAACCAGATTATACTATTTGTATATATTTTTTCTTAATGGAAGAATAAAACTTGGAAAAGTATGCGGATTGTATGACTAGAATGGGTTCAAGTAAGCTCCACTCATTTCATAGCTCAAATGTAGTATCTTAAACTATTCATATGAGATAGTTGGCATGTTTAAATTATACATGCATGGAATCTATTTGGAATGAGTGTGAGTCATAAGAGTGGGTGAATGACAGGAGTTCTAGACCTCTAATTCTAATCTACACATATCATGTTCCATGAGCACTGTAATTTATAGATATGGAATCATCACATGAATTTGACCATGTATCTGATCTAATATATCTAAGTAGGATAACATTCATCATGTGATAGAGGGCATGTTTTTGTAGTTATTGCAAACAAGGAAAATGAAGAGGGGGATAAATTAATATTTATGTCAGTGTGTAAAGGAAAATAAAAAAAATTGACTTCCAAAGTCATAGATGGAGAAAATATTGAGTATCCTATTAGGTATGTGGTAGTCACTAAAACTTGGCTTTGATGATATCCAATCAAAAAATCAGATATATGGTTGTTTGAAGACTTTGAAAACACATAGGAAGATACTAAACTATTCAAATTTTGTTCTTGTAATGAATATTCAATTGAAAAAATATATGGGAGAACATTAAACAAGAATCTATGGAAAGTTCATAAGTTAGGCCATGAATCTATTCTTACTACTATCAAGATTAGAGAAAAACCTAGTGGTTTAATGGAGTGATATGTTTAGGTATGTTGAATTATAAAATGTATATACAATCAATTTTACCAATTTTTTTTATTTTATAGGTAGTACATATAAATTTCATATTTAATTACTTACTAACAATTTTTTGTAGGTTATTAGTGCCACATAAGCTTCTACATTCATTTGTTTGGTATTGTTAGTAAATAATTTCATTTTCTTGAAGTTAAAATAAGCTTGATAAAAGTACTTAGCATTTTTCCTTGAATTTAGGTTGGCTTGAATGAAGGAAGGCATATAGGGAACATCATGGTTTTTTGAAGAGTTTGATGTGGTCAAATGACTTCATGAGTTGACCTATATTTTGGGATGGTGGTCTACTTGATTCCATTTTGATCTTAACTCAGCATGTCTTTGCCTTTAATTCTCCACTTCTTCTTCAACTAACTTCTTTCCAACTCCTATGAAGTTGTTCCATTATTATAGGGTAGTTTGGAAGACCTTCAATGCTTTTTTAACTCCATCAAATGACATTTTGGTTGTTCAAGGCATAGGGGTATCATGTGTCACATTATATCCTATTTCCTATGAGATGATGGTCTAATTGTCTCCCCATTCAGCATTTATTCCTTCTTACCTGCACATGTAACTAATTGTTAACTCCCAAGTTTCCACTCTTTAATTGCATTCACTAGCATCTTCATGATATTGCATGATTTTTAACATAAGATATACACTTATGGACATTAATCCACCTTGATCATGTAAATAAAGTGTAGGAATATTTTTAATTATCATTATATCTCAAAATTTTATAATAAAAACTCAAATTAGAGAGCTCTTTCCTTGGAGAGGCAAACTTGCTCCTCTTAATTCTTGATTACACCAATCCACCTCATTATCATAGCCAATATGAATAGTTTATAGATAAAAAATATTATGATAAACATGAGTTATTCCATATGAAAAAATATATAATTTATATCTTGAATCATTCCAACCTCTCACCTTGGGTCATTGTCACTTTTCTTGCAAGAAGGTTCACTACGCCACTAGCTTGTTAGGCCTATTTGGAGGTGGATAAAGAGTAATATTAGAGATATGATATAATAATAGTATTAAAACATATAAAAAAACCTTTTTATACTCTTTTAAATATTCTATTTATATTATAATATCCAATACCTTCACAAAGTGATTACTTGATACTCAACCTGGCTTATTTAGGCTTAAAAACAAGGCCATGTTTGCGAGTAGACATGTATAATTTAATTTATATTGGATTTTAAGGTTTAATAAAAATAAAAAATATTAAATACATCATAAATCACATTTTAATCAAATTTTATTTCATTTGGATCAATATAACCTGACTTATAGCATTTTTGGTCTCATTTTCCTTCATTTTTGCATGTGCAGGCTTGTATTTTTGCATTTTATTTATTTTCAAGTATAATAAATACATTAAACTTAAAAAAATTATAAAATATAAATTAATACCTTAAATATAAATTTAAATTCATTTTTTTTATAAAACCCAAGTTATGGCTCTTTTTGTGCAAACTAGGATCTACATGGCAACAAACATGCCAATATAGAATTTATTTTTGTATCATGATTTATGTAGGGTATCAAGAGCTCATTATTTTTTTTGGATAATTTAAAAACTATTATAAAACCCCAAATAATTTAATGGTTATGTCTAATTATAAAAAATCATCATAATCATATAATCCCAAGCCTGTAGACCCTCTTTGTGGTTGTCTGCATGCATTTGGGCTATGTAATTGACTTTGGAGGCTTAAATGAAATGGAATGTATTATTAATTTATTATTACCTTGAAATTTTTATGAATCACTTTGGAGTGATCCCAAAGACTCAAGATCTCTATCCATGCACAAACCTATTGACAACTTTCACTTTTTCACCTTGTGTATAGGCTTATGACTGATCATTTCATTGTTCATGGTGATAAATTGTTTATAGGATTATTTTTGCCTATAAAATATATATATAGTAGTATAATTACTTTAAAATTATTATATAAATCATACACACCCAAACCTATCCCTTTTCAAATGATTACAGACCTCTTCATGTGAGCTCTTATGCATGACAAACCATCTTGTAGGTCATCCTTGTAGGTGTTGACAATTTTATAGGTATTATGGATTTGTATGAATATCAAGATATTATATCCATTGTTTATTAATAAATTTTAATCTCTTCTAAGATTGGTATGCTTTGGTATGAGTAATTTGTAATCCACACCAAAATAGGTGGTGGGTTTGTCAACTGGGCATGACAAGAGGCCAAGAACGTGGTCTTAGACCTTATCCACACATTTAAACATGTTTTTAGCTCCATTTTTAGTGAATATTCACCAAAAATGGAGTTCATAAATAATATTTGGAACTTTGATAGCATTTGTTTTCAATGTTTCCACCCCCCTGAATAGTGTTGAAAATGCATTTTCAGGTGGAATTGGACGTCAAGGTCATGGAAACACATGTAATTAACCTATATATATTTTATCCAAGTGATATATTTTATCATATGGATCTTGGAGGTGAAAATTCCTATTGGATCTTGAGAATTTGTCTCTTTACTACCGAAAACTTACATTTTAGGACCCATTACTATAATTTATGCCATGAATTTCTCTCAAAGGTTTAGTCAAAGTGATCTAGGGTGTAATAAGAGTTTTTAGACAATTATATGAGGTATATTATGGTTAAATAAAATGAATTATATTTTTTTCCTATGCATTTTTGAAGTTAGGCTAAAATTCTACATTTTTCTTATATTGGGAAGGATGTTCTTAAGGCCAGAATGGGTGGTGGGTTTGTCGACCGAGCATGATGGGATGCCAAGAACATGGTCTTAGATTTTATATTCCAATCCTAATTTTTTATATTTCCAAATTTTTAGTGAATAAACATATAAAATGTAATTATTGAGTAATAGATCAAACATTGATAACATTTGTTGTCAGTGTTTCTACCCTCTTAAATATTAGTGAAAATGTATTTTTGGGTGGAATTGGATGTCAGGATCATGGAAACACATGTAATTCACACACACACGCACACACACGTGCACACACACACACACACACACACACACACACACACACACACACACACACACACACACACACACACACACACACACACACACACACACACACACACACACACACACACACACACACACACACACGTGTGTGTGTGTGTGTGTGTGTGTGTGTGTGTGTGTGTGTGTGTGATAATAGTAATATATTTTCACCTAGGGGTCTTGAAGGTGAAAATTCCTGTTGAAGCTCAAGAAGTTGTCTCTTCACTACTAAAATTTGCATTTTAGGACCTTTTACTACAAATTATGCCACAAATTGCTCTCAAAGGTTCAGTCTAACTGCTCTAGAGTGAAATAATTTTTTTTATACACACATGAGGAATATTATGGTTCATTTAAATTACTTTTATTTTCCATTTTATGCATGTCTAAAGTTAGGCTAAAATTTGACATGTTTCTTGTATTGGGAAGGGCATTCTTGAGGCTAAAATGGGTGGTGGGTTTGTCGACCGAACATAATAAGAGGAAAATAAATTGATATTATATGTTATACCCAATTTAAAATGTGTTTCAATGTAAATTTTTAGTGAATAATCACTGGAAATGGATTTATCAAATAACAACTTTAGCTTTGACAACATTTGTTGTCAGTATTTCTACCATCCTAAATAGTAGTGAAAATGAATTTTTGGGTAGACTTGGATGTTATGGTCATGGAAAAACATGTAATTATCCTATATATACATTTTAAAAGTTATTAATTTTCACTTGGGGTTCCATAGGTGAAAATGCCTATTGGAGCTTCAGAAGTTGTCTCTTCACTACTAAAAAGTTGCATTTTATGACTCGTTATAGCAAATTATGCCATGAATTATTATTGAAGGTTAGATGAAAGTGATTAAAGGTGAAATAATAGTTTTAATATATTTATAATTTGGATTTTATGGTTCATATAAACAAATTATATTTTTTATTCTATGCATGTTTGAAGTTAGACTAAAATTTTGCATTTTTATTTTATTGGGAAGGGTAATTTTTAGGCTAGAATGGGTGGTGGGTTTGTTGATCAAGCATTATAAGAGTAAAATAACATGGTATTATAAATTATACACCCATACATACATCTTTTAAATGATATTTTATAGTGAATAAATGTTGAAAACACACTTCTTATTCTCAATACATAAAACACACTCTTTTAGGTGTACTTCCTAATGAGTTTCTTAAAGGATCTTGGATTATATTATCTTAAAAGTATTATAAACTATAAATTTAGGTATATATCTATTTAAAACTAATGATACACCAATTTACCTTAGTTATTTTCTTATTAAATCAGATTTAATCTCTTTAAACTTAGGTTTAGGTCTTTAGGCCTAATTGGCTTCTAATAGGTCAAAATCAATATTTTACTCTTTCACCCCCTAAGATATACTTTCACAAGGTATTTAAAACGTAATAAAGGTGATTAAATATTCATAATAGGTTGTATAACTCTAAAATAATGAAAAATCACTTTGACCTTAATCATAAGTCTCTAAAAAATGAGCACCTATAGACAATTTTTACATAGTCTATTAGAAAATGCTTTAAAAGGATGGTATTCACTATGCATGGATTTGTTTGTAAACACTCTTCATGAATTGATACTAAAATTCATATAGATCATTATATTTTCCTTTAATTTAACATCTAAAATATTTATTCAAGATATAATCTTTGCATCTATTAGGATCTATACCCACTTATCAAGTCTAGATTCATAAGATAAAATCATCTCTAAATGACCTTATTAGATAATTTGACAAACATTTCACACAAAAAGGACTAATAAATGTTTTAAAATTGGATTTTATACATGGATAAGGTTCCTCTATCTTAAAAAAATATTTTATCAAGTGAACAAAGACTCGCATCTCATATTTTAGGATTTAAACCAACTTTTCATTTGAAGCAATCATCTAGTCCTTCAAATGACTTACAAAAATAATGGGCTTTCAACATGACCTTTTTTGATACAAGGATTATGAAAAGGTTATTAGGGTTTCTCACATTATCTTTAGACTTAAAACAAAATTATTCAACTCTTAATTCAATATAAAAATCACTTTGATATATAATTTATTTCTTTGTCAAACATTTCTTAAGGGTTTCTAAGCCAAACAAGACGACTTGACAGACTTTTCAATAATAGATTAGGACAAACACATTGATTGATTATAAAAAACATTATAAAACATGAATACTCATTCCATCCATATTCCCTATAGACACAATTTTAATATAAATTTGGAGGTAAATGGATTACAAACTAGTACAAGGTAGATTTGAAGCTTAGAAAGGCTTCTTACACACCTTCTAAGACTTAACAAGCCATTTATTTATCTCATTTACAAATTGAAGACCATATTTACAAGATTGGAGATGTTTATACTACATCAAGGATGGTATTAACTTACTCCTCTAACATCTCTAATAGCAAATTTTCTCCCATATAACATTTTGCACATGGAATGAGACCACTACATGCGACTGTAAAGTGTAGAAAACCAAAAATTGAGGATTCTATGAGTTCAAACAAATTATAAACTTGAAACTGATATATAAATTCTTGAATCACACTTAAATTGATGTGATATTTGAGAGACACATATTATAACACTCAATACCTCTTTATTACATGGAAAAAATACTTAAAAAGTGTATGTGATCATCATTTACATAAGCCAAACCTATATATCACTATGTGGAACCCTACTCATGAATAAAATGAGTCTTTTTATTCTTGGATTCATTCATGTTTACCTCCTACTTATTTTGATAAATAATTATCAAGTTGTTTAAGTACATACTAAGATTTGAATGAACCAAAATTGTCCAAGATACTCTTTGACTCACCTGTTCTCAACATAGAAAACAAACTTCATAAGGCTTATCAAGTGGTTACAATGCCTTTTATGTCGTAATAAGATAACTATAATTACAAAAAAACTTAATAGACCCCTATTTATGTGGTAGACCTTATAAAAACTTAATAAACCTAGAATTCATTATAATATTGTCATATAATTACATAAATACATTTAAAATTTCAAATTAAAATTTTTGGAGGGAAACTCTCCAAATACCCTAAAGGACCTAAGACACACTTAGAAGGATCTTGTAGTTCATTAAATCTTTCAGTGGATTTGATTAGAGGTCTACCACTTTAGACAATCTCTAACTTTAATCCATTTATTCTTGACTCAATCACCTCATAAAGCCTATGAAATTCTGACGATAATGCTATTGAGCTTATTAAAGATTTTACAAAATTTTAAAACACCAATTAGGTCTCTAAATTACCAAGAAAACTTGACTCAATCCTAAAATACCATTATATAACTATGTGTAGGTCTTTTAGGTCTTAATAAAGATTTTTATTATTCTAGTTTCCTCTCAATATCCCATTGAATGACCTCTTTAATGGATATAGATTGCCTATAAAGGTGAGAAAACAATCTTTTTTCAATTTGTTTCTTAACATATTAACTTAATAACAACTATGCTCTTTTAGGTATGTGTAGACCTAGCTCTACATTCTTAAAGGAACTTGGGCTTGATTCAACTACCTATTGATCTGGATTTTCTATTCAAATCTTTTGTACTGATCACACAAACTTAACAAACCTTCATACAAATTTTGGATCCAAATAACAAGACAAAATAATTGAATCAATATGGGTGTAAGTTAAACTAATGAATTAATGTCTGAGTTTGAAGAAATACATTCCAAATAAGATACATTTTGGAAATAGAATTCAAGGGAGAATTGGTTAAATAAAGGAGATAAAAATGATTATTTTTTCCACAATCAATTCAAATAAACTTAAAACTCAAAAATCATACAAAATTCATAGTGAAAAAACTCATTAGTAATATTTTGCATATAATATGACCAATTATATTTTCCCCACTATCACATTAATTTCAATCATCTAAAATGATCAAATCACCTAAAATTATCAAATGTGGATCAATGGTCAAACATTACACTTCATTGTTAATAATGGAAGTAAAAAAAAACCTCATTTATCATAAATTAGTTTTATAATATAATAATAAAATCCATAAAGGCTTACAAAATAAAAATATAATATAATTTCATTTGAATGTCATATAGGCACATGCACTATGTCAATAATACATAGATTTCCATATAGGCATACAAATAATACATGCATTAAAATATAAGCATACACAAAAGTACATCATGTAAGATGTGAGCTAATCATCAAATTGCCTCCCTCAAATAAGACCATCCCTAGGATTTCATGTTGGTATATGGAGATCCATAAATGCCTTGGATTGCTCTAAGATTTGACTATGTGTCTTATGCTCATAGCTCACTTGAAATTGAACCTGTTCAAATATAAGTATTATTAGAAAATTAACATAAAATACATGTAACCAAGTTAAGAAATTATTTTTTAAATATAATTTAAAAAATATTTAAACATGCACTTAATACAATCTCATGGTCCCTCTCAATTTGATTTTTATGCTCGATTGGGTCAGTAGTAGGTTGAATTGTATGAATAGGAATATAAAATAAAAAATAAATAAGATATGTTTCCCTACTAATAATCTAAATGTGACTATTATATGTCATGAGACAACCTTGCATACATAATACATTTAAATAAGTTATATTTATCAAGAAAGTATGTAGTAAAATTAATAAAAAATATATTTTACAGTTCAAAATTACAAGTTAATATGTAACTCTATGAGTGTTTGTGTGGATGATATTTCTATATCAAATGTCTATGTTTGTCTCCACTCATAGTGATGGAGTAATTCTTACTCAAGACATTAACTGAACAAATAAGGTTTCACTAAATTTTCCATAAAGTATCAAAGATATACGTCAATTTTTTCTCTTTTATTAAACCAAGATTATAAGATATACTCAAATTTTTACCTCTATATAATTAAAAGGTGTCTTTATAACATAGTCAAATGTAGTGGTGGATGGGCCATTAGTTGGCTCTATATATGTAAACAATGGTTATATAAGATTCAATCCTACAAACATGGACTGTGATGATGAATTCACTATCTCCTAAATTAATTGTAAGATTTTAATTTTGTACATATATCTTAAATTTGACATGACATTTATATAAAATATACCAACATCTATGTAGTGGCTAATTACTACACACCAAATATGCATGCCAAAAAATCTTCACTCAATACTATATCATCCAACCCTTATAAACCACCAATACCATCATCATTAGAAGGTACAATACATATAGCTCCTTAAGATCTATAAGAATGGGGTCAGGTACACACATTAGGTGGTGTATCCCAAACATTAATCAATGAAAACCTACTCATATGGTGAATGATTGTATCAATAAGCACACTAAACACATGCAAATTGTTGATATCCATGACCCCTTTCACCACAAATGGGATATACAAATGAAGTGGATTTTAGGTAGGTGCATGATGTGTACTTAGTTGATATTGTGTAGAGCCTTTCCCTCAGTATTAAAACTCACCATAATCAAAATAATTTGGAATCTCATTGAAGATAAACTCATAGTATAGTTTCCTCAAAAATTACAATGGAACTTCATGGTTGTTACATGGTGAATAATCAAACACCATCCACCATCATTCCCAAAAATTGTCTTCGATCAAATTGTGTTGGCACATATGGATTGGTAAATGTTTAGTAGTTCTTAGAAATGGTACATTGGTGGTTGGGTTAATGAATAATGCACAAATGGCCACTTTTGATATTTTTTGGTTGTTTACCTCATGTGTTTAAATTTTTTCATCATAATAAGCCATATAACTATTATGATATGATTCCAATCTATCAATTTGACTCATTATCAAATCAACTTAACCCAATATTGATTCTAGGTTACCATCTAGATAGGTGCAGTGGGTGTTTGTGGATGTGGGATCCCTCATTATCTTGATTAATTTCTCAATTTCAATTTTATTTTCCATAATGTGTGAAGGTAGACCCTCTTTGATGCCTAAAGTATCTTTTGGAATTGTATGAGTGTTAGGTGGAGGAATATGAGGGTTAGGATATTTAGGTGGAGGTTTATCCAGAGGATTATAAGGGTTGGGTAGAGGATTAGCCACATGATTATCAAGGTCAGGTGGAGGTTTAGGAGGATAATTATGATCTCTTATAGTGGATTGGTATGTTTTAAAAAACTTACAAATTAAATAATGTAAAAATAAAAAAATGATAAAATAAAAAGTTAATAGGTGTAGTTTTTTTATCACTTACCTTGTCTACATGGTGGCATATGAATTTTAAGATGTCTTTAGCTTTCTAATGGACTTCTGGTGAGTTTTGAATTTTTTAGATAGGAAACACAATTGTATAATGAGACTTATTACTTGAAGAAATGCAAAATGGGGGTCCTCAACCATGGGGTTTTTAAAATAAAAATGAAACAAGGAACATGTATGCATTATGGTAACACATATGAATTACCATAACATGCATGTGTTACCATAATATGTATACATTACCATAATGTATACACATTACCATAATGTACACACATTATCAAAATTAATATGTGTTATCATAAAATGTGTACATGTTTTATAATGTGTGTGTGTGTTATGGCTTCGCATTTGCAAGATAAAATTTGAATAATGCATATGCATTATTCAGATAGTGTGTACACATTATGTGAATAATGTGTACATGTTAATGTGTATGTCCAAAAAATTATCCCCCAAATCTATGAAAACACCCCCTTATATATTTACATGGCTCTTAGATCCCTTTTTATAGCTCTCGATTCTCTCTCCCTCTCTCTCTCATGCACTCTCTCAACTCTACATCATGGTAGGGTTTTAACCTTTATGCCTTGGCCATTCTCTCATACAACCTTCAACACAGAACTTAAAAATAACAACCAAATTTAACCATAAATAATATTAATAAATATCAATAAAATCAAATGGGACTTAACTCCCCCTTGTTATAGTTGCCTCATCTTAGTTATCAGTGCATCGATTAGGAAATTGACAGTTGTCACCAATTAAGTTTGATGGAAAAAATTTCAGCCTATGCTAGGGTAAATTTGTCTTAATAATACCTCAATACTTGTGGTTATTATATAAATTAAATCATATCTTTCCTCATATATCTTGTTATATTTTTTCATCATATCAATTCCATCTCTACTAGATGTCATTTCTTACAACTGGTGTATTGTTTAGTTGACTTTCCTTGTCTCATGGTCTAAATTTATTTCCTTACACCTGACATCTATGTTCTCCTATTTTAGGTGTCCCTTAATTTTTGTGATATTTAATTTACTTATCTCTTTATAATTATACTTTTTCTTTCATTTTTAATACACACCATCCATGTGCTTCTTATTTTTCTTTCACACTAATCCACAAGTTCTTTTGCACTATCCTCTAGTCCCTATTTCTGTACTGGTGATCTATGTTTTCCAAATATTGGGTGATGTAAGATTTTCATTTTTCATGGGATTATCCTAAATCACAAAGTGATGATTCTCAAACAAAATGTGAAGCAAATATCCAAATCATTAGCCTATCTTGGATTTACATTGGTAATGTTTTTAAATTTGCATAGACGAATTTGATATTTCTTTCATAACACTCAATGAAATTTTAAATGCACCAAGGGTATTCTAATATAAATTATCATGACCTACAAAATAATCACTATAAAATGCACATTTAATGTCAAGGTGGCTTTGGATTTGTAGGTGTACCTAGGAAGTTATTAGTTTTTATTTTATGAAGTCATTTTTTTACTTGTCATTTTGGTAAAACATAATTTAGTGTGGTCAAGACTTAGAAGAATTTATGTAGAGGTTTAAAGGTTTAATTTCATGTTTTTTGGGCATTGGAATTTAGGTATGAATATTTTTTATCCAATTTAGTTTTAATAAGGTATAATGGGGATATTTTTTAGTTATTAATATGGTGAGTGATTCTTTTAAAGCAATGCATTTTCTAAGTCTGTTTTGAGAGATGCATAATGTAGTGATTGTTTGACTTGCTTATTTTTGAAAATATTAGTGAACACTATAACTAATCATTTTATTCAATAACATTTTTTTTCAAGTTATGTAGTTTGATGGTATGAATTTAAAACATGGCTTAGTGTGAAACATAAAATTGATAGGAATTCTAATTATGTCTTAGTTATATGTTTCTTATGATAAAAAGATTAAGTTTATTATCTGATAATTTAGTGTGGACATTTCATTTGATAAGTATGTTTAAATTTTATTCAATTTATTTTTAATTTAAATAAATAAATTATTGATATAGATAGTTAAAAGCGTTCAAACACAATACATAATTTTTGCATATTGTATTGGTTTTCAATTTTTTGGTCAATGAAATGTCATATATTTTATTTGGTAGATTTTGGTTTATTTTGTATGAGGTGGTATTTGTTTTAATAAAATTATTACTTTTTTTAGATCGATAATTAGCTTTTTGACTTGAGCTATAATCAGATCTAGGGCACAAACCCAGAACCAAGTCTCCAAGAGAACTTTAGAACCATTAATACTTTGATGATGTTGAAACAACTGAGTAAACAACCACATCTAGCCTATAAACACCCTCTGAGTTTCAAACTTGGGTGAGGCTAGGCACAACCAAACCACTTCACCAATACTTCTACATCTCATTGGCTTAATAAAACTACAACTTATTCCTCTTGAAATTATGGATTTTTTTTTGTTTTTAAAGTATTATAATTTCATGGGTTTTCTTCATACTACATATTTGAGGAAAGTTGATTCAAAGATTAAAAAATGATATTTTTATTTTAATACTTATATATGGGTGAAAATTAAATGATATAATTTCACTTATAAGATCTAAAGTCTTATAATTCAAAATTTGTTTTAAAATTTAGTGTAAATTCCTTTGAGGACAATATGTATGTCTTGCAATTGTATTATTGTGTGTTGTCCATTACAAGAAATAGTTTGATAGTGAAAAAGGAAAATTTCAATAGTTAAATTCAAATTATATAAAGATTTTTGGGTTTACATTTTCTAATCTCATTGAGCTCATGTGAAAATGTTTTTCATTATGTATTACCTATTCTAAAAATACTATATGTCAAACGCTAACAAAATGCCTTCTTGAAATTAAATAATAAGATATATTATTATCTACATGTCTCCATTTTAAAACTTTATAATTGTGGATTAGGAAAGAATAATTTTTTGTAAAAATCACTGATATAATTATGTAAGCCTTGTATTTTTGTGTTGACACTTTCTCAAAGTAATAATCCTTGTTATATTCTAGGATTATTTACTGCCTTGAAAAAATATTATATATTTTGATATGAAATAATTTTTCATTTTTTCATTATTCCTCTTTAAACGATGTCAAACTATAGCTACTTTAAAAAATCATCATAATTCATTTTAAATGTGCATTTATTATTATTGAAGTAATGACAAATTTATGAATTTTATTTTTCATTATAAAAACTTATATTTTTGTGTTGACGCTTTCTCAAAGTAATAATCCTTTTTATATTTTGGGATTATTTTCTTGCCTTGAAAAAATCTTATATATTTTGATATGAAATAATTTTTCAATATTCCTTTTCTTTTTCATTATTTCTCTATAAACGATGTCAAATCATATCTACTTTAAGAAATCATCATAGTTCATTTTAAATGTGCATTTATTATGGTTGAAGTAATGAAAAATTTATGAATCTTTGTCATCATAAAACCTTATTTTTTTGTCATCTTTGTATGTAGAATTTTATTGAAGGATGTAAATTATCTTTTCGATAGTCTCTAGACATAGTTATGTTGTACTATGATAGATTATTATTGGATAATAATCTTACATAGGAAATATTAACATAATAATGGTCTTAATTTTTTTTATTTATCTCTAATTTTTTTAAATAAATGTTTGGAAATTTGACATGTACATTTCAATCACTCTTCATGCATAGAAACCCACAAGGACTATATGTCTATTTTGGTATTCACTTTGAAAATTTTTAAATTGATTTTAAATGAAAACGTAAAAATATATTATTTTATCCAATTATAAATAATAACATGATGATTTCATATGTGAAGTAAATATATATTCTAATGAGAAAAGTGTGAATTTAGTTTGATCTATTATGAATTACAATGTTTTTGGAAATGGTTTTGACTAAAGCAATTGAAGATGGTTATAATTTTTAAAGTTTAGTTATCATTACATTATATATTATGGACTAAAAAATGATTTCATGTGTTTTCATGTAATAAATGGATACCTTTAAAGTTTGTTTTTTGTTTCAATCTTATTAAGGAAAAATATCAGGTTTGAGTAGAGGTTCATAATTCATAAAAGGATAATGCATGTATATAAATTCTTAAAAAAATAAAAAAAACACCACCTACATATGGCACATACCTTTCTATAATCATCAAGGCCCAAATAGCCCCTAGCATGTTTATCTAATGTTCTGGTTGTGGTACAATGCTTTCCCTTCATTTAGATTATAATAATCCATTTTTTGGGACATTTTTAATACTACAACCCAAGGTTATTTTGCATGTGAAAATTTTCCATCTTGAGATCTTAAAACAACAATTGGATACCCTATTAATTTCATACATGGTTCACAAATGGTTTTTTATTACCAAGTGCTTCCTTATATAGTGATTTCCAATGATATTTCTATGTCTACTAATTTATTTCCTCAAATTAATAAATCAAATCAATTAGATGAGCTTGATACCACTAATGTGACTCATAAATCTTCTTCCTCGATACATAAATACGTAAGAATATTTTCAATCCCACTTTTAGTAAATGTTTTGAAGAAAATATTAAGTTATAAGAGGTTGATGAATCTAGTGAGGCTATTAAAATCGAGATGCCCTTGATCTATATGGAGTATTATAAGTATGACATTGATAGAGGCATTACATTATCTAATTTGATATCCTATTATGGAAAGAATAATTAATAAGGTTATATTTTTATTTTCAATTGAATTTTATAAGATTTAGGCATTTTTAGACCTATTGGTATTGTATGGATAATATTTTCTAATTGTTTTATTTGTTCAATATTTTTCCGCTTTGATGAAGTGAATATTTGTCTTTTCATGATATTTTAAGTGATAAAATATTGATTTTTATGTTTTAATAAAGTTATATTTAAAGAATTGAAATGTTTTGAATATGCATGTTATAGAAATTTGAGGAAATACTTGAATATACATCTTACAATCAGGTTGAAAAATATTTTTCTTTAAAGTATAGATATATTTTAGTGAAAACTTGCAAGTAAAATTATTTATTTATAGTTTATTATATCTTGATGTGTTTAGTTTTGACTTCATGATAATTTTTATTTTAAGAGAATAGTTTTCATTTAATTTTTTGTCTTAATGGGACCCTAACCGTGATTTACATGTGTTATTTCTCAAAATTTTAATTAATTAATATTCACAATTTTTTCATATTCACTATTTAAAGTGAATTATAAAATTAAAAATCAAATGACTTAATATAAATTAAAAAGTTATAATAAATTAAAATAAATTTAAACTAAATTTATCTAAGTTAAACTTAATAAATAAATTTTGGTTATAAATTTAAGTTATAAGTACTTACCTTTTGAATAATTAAAAGGAGTTTAAGAATAAACTATTCAAAAGAGAATATATACACGTAGAAGAGTTATGATAATATTTTCATTTTGTACTTATACTCTATGAAAATACTTCAAGATTATGTGTATAATTGTAGGAAAATAAAATAAAATATTATTTGGTGATGAAGTACTCCACATGGTACAATTTGGTGTATTTGATTTATCTTTTAGTATTAAGATTGATTATCTAAAATTTGTCCAGCTATTGATACATTTGGTGACTACAAAATTATATTTAGTCACATGTTTTTTCACTGTTTATATACTTTACCTAATACTAAAGAATACTTCATGAAAATATGTGCATGCCACATTATTTATGATTATTTATGTAAGCTTGTAATCTATTTCTTATCTCAGTTCATATTTTTTAATCAATGAAGATAATTTTTGAATTCTAAGTAAAATTTATATTCTCTATTTTGGAAATGACTCAAGTTATAAATTCTAACTTTCTTTAAGTTAATTTTATTAATCTTAGCTTCATATTATAATAGTTATAAATTCTATTTTTATTCTTTTATGATTTTTGAGTTTATATTATAATATTTATATTTAATTTCCTTTTCTAGTTTCATATTTTCTTTATCTTACTCTGTTCATCTCTTTAGATAGTTTGTGCATATAGGTTATGCATACTTCTTTTTTTCCTTCTTTTTGATTGATTACTCATATTTTGTAATATAGGTTTCATGACTTCATCATAAGATAATTCTCACAATAATAGCAAGTGTTATTTTAATTTATATAATATATTAACTAGATAAAATTACAAGTGGATAAAGTAGAAAATAATACTGATAAGAGATCATGATATAGTTGTTATATTTGAAAGTGTTTTTGTTTGAATATTCAAGTGGTTAATATTGACCAATTTTGACATCCAAGTCAAAATGGTCAACCAATATATCTTAAAATCTTCATAGGGTTATTAAAAATTGTATATGGTTTTTCTATAGTATTTCAATGGTATTGTAGTGTTCTTCATGTGGTCATATCAATCATTGATTATCTTTGTTTGAGGTTTGATCTCACATGTACTTGTATAGTCCTAGGGGTCATGCATGAGCCATTATGTTTTAAAGTGTGATAAAGGTTTATAATTATGATTATTCATTAAATGAGGTTGTATTTGTGTATTTAAATTCATATTATCATTTATTAACCTCTTATTATGCTGATATGCACAATAAAGTCATTTTAGTCACCTTTTGGGATAAATTTGAGGAATATTATGTACCACCTTCAAGAAAAAACATTTAAATAAACCTCATAATTTACCTAATGTTCAAATACTAGTAGATTTGTAGCTCAATGCCCAAATTGAGGAAAATACTCCTTTACAGGCATTTTTGGGCACTTGTACAGCCTTAAGAGATTAACTTGTAGGTAACAATAGTTTCATAGAGTCCCTTCAGATTTCACAATTTAGATTAAATATTTGGATCAATTTTTATTTCTTAAAAGTTAAAATAACTATCCCTCTCCTCCATTGCTTCCTTCACAAGCTTAGAAAGACAAAATTCAAATGCATGGTATGGATAAGAGAGAGAAAATTGGAGGCTAAAATTATGGTAAATGATAGGGGTCCTAGTAATATTCAATTTATTATATTTTTTTAAAATATTCATGGTCCCTTATTTATGAAAAATTATTAATACTATAAGGAGGTAACTATGAGTTATCCATTCAAGCAGGGTCTAATGTTGCTTATGTTTCTTCACCTCAAAATTTGATGGAAAATAATGGTTTAGTGGGATTTTTTTAGAGTATAATTTAATCATTTAAATATTTTTTTCATCAACCAATTCAACTTCATGAGGTGCACTCATCAAGGACAAAAGTGTCTCAAATGTATGGAATGTATCATTCTAGCTACAAGCATTTTTTATGTGTAAAATGTTTCCATATTCAAAAGTTTTAAAGTGATTAATAATTCATGAAAAATACCATAATTATCCCATGATTCATGTTCCATATCATTGAGAATTATCTCTTTATAGATGATTCTTCAAGAGGTGTCATGTCCTTGCTCTTGGAGGCATGGCACAGTTCATGATCAATCTTATATAGGCTTAACTATAAATATTGACCCAAGTGGCAATTAAAAATCAATTATATGTATGGAAGATCACTAATTAATAAGTTGGAAGCTCAATATAATAAATATGAGACTCAAATACACTTTTTATAGGGACTTATACAAGTTTCATCCACCCATAGGTCTACATACCTATAGGTGGATATTCATGTCCTAGGTTTCATGTTTAGGATGTTTTGATAATGGATATATCTATAATATATTCATAAGAATTCATACGACCTTGATATACTCCACTTACATCATAAAAATCATGAATGAATAGAGAATCAAACTTCTATGCATGAACCCTATACATGAGCTGACTAATGCGTAGACCGTACATATAAATAAACAAATTTTGAAATGTCATAATGTTTATTTAGAGTTTTATATGCTTATTGATAAGGTGATATTTATTTTTCAAATAATTTACACAACCTACAAGATTTAAGACTCAAGAAATTGGTTTTTCTCAATAGTCTATACAAGCAAGAAAATAGACCTGTAGCTTATAAACATATAGGTCCTCTTTTGAATAAAAGGGATTGATTCATGCCAAAAGAATTAGTTAAGAATATGAATACATACATAATGATAATGCATAGAAACATTAATTATCTTATGATATTGAGAATCAGAAGGTTGAGTGACTAGTGTCATAGTCACTAATTGAGTTCACAATCTTTAGGCACTCATACATAGGTTTTTATATGGAGGTAAGAATGCAAGGTCTAAAAATTTCATAAAAGGCTAATAAAATCTATAAGATAGTGATAAAATAATTCAAATTAAGTTTTTATATTTTCAAGGTGTCAATGGTATAGTTGAGAATACCAAGTAGAAGACTCAATGTTCAGACTTTTTCCCAATAGTCACAACCATGTGTTAGATATAGGTAGGAAACAAGTGTGTGTTTTTGAGGTGTATCATTTTGTCCAAGTTGACAAGGTTATAAACTATAAATAATATAAAAATAGTTATTTATATGTTTAATGGTTTGTAATTTAAGTCCTATAACCCTAAAATTCATTCAAACCATCCTAATGATAATCTATAAGTTTGCTCAGGAAGCAGGCTAGTTTCAAGCCTAATGAGAAGGTAAAGTGCACAAAAAGAGAATTGGAGTCTAGATTGGGTGAGAAAAACTTTAAAAAGCTAATTTTAGGTTCAATATACCTAAAGGAGGTTCATAAAAGTGACTAAACTGGGCTATCTTAACCCTGCATACATAGTTAGAATAGTGTGTACATGCATGCCTGCTTTCATGAGAGATATTTGATTATTTGAGAGATTTAAAGGTTTGTGAGAGGTATAATGGAATTAATATAATTTTAAATGGTTTTATGTTAATAATATGACTCCATATAAATCTCAAACCCATCAAAAGTGGGGCTAATATAGATAAATCATGTTTAATCCTATAGAATATAACCACTACACATGTAGATCACAAGTACAATCATGAAAAAAGTGGATTATTAAGGGTAAAGTCAATACTTGAGGAAATTTATGAGTTTTAAAGGATATTAAAAAATATATAATATAATATAAAAGTAAGGGAGGATAAGGAAAGTGTCAATTTGGCCTTTGAGACCACTTCAAACTCCTCTTATGCAAGACTACAATTCAAGACTCACTTTCTTCTGCTTGTTGAGACCATGACACTATGAATGTGTTGTTTCCAAAATCAACTTAGCTCATTTTTGGGAACAACCCCCTACAAAACTTGTCTATTTCATCTTTTCATCTCTCTAAGTTTGTTTTTGAGGCAGGTTTTTCTTGTTCTCGTCTTGGTCTACCTAAACCTTCCAAAATTCATGACTCTCGTCTTCCCAAAAAGTGAAGGCCGTTACAGTCTCAAAATGTTCTGAGAACCAAGTCCCCTCTTCAGACTACCTCTTTCAGAGTTAGTCTTTTCTTCCATTTTGCATGCTAGGGCGGCAAATTTTGCTGCTTGTGCATTTTGAACCTTTTCAATGTAAGGGCGGCAAATTTCACCGCCCCTGCATCCCGACCTGCAAGGGTGGAAAAATTTGTCGCCCATGCATCTAAACCACCCAAACATGCAAGGGCGGCAAATTTTGCTACCCAAGCATGTCTCGATAACTGTGTATGGCATTTATTACCATGTGTGGTGGGTTTTTCACCCCATATAACCTAATTTGAACCTCTTTCTTCTCATTACTTCCTCCTCTCCTCCTACCTCTTGTGTCTAAGCAACCCAGCTAATGAGTCGAAGTGCATTTTAGTAGATTCAACCTTGTGGCACACACGGTTTCTCAGGTAGGTCTTGTTTTTAGCATTTATTTTGTCTTCTTTTTTTGTTTTGCTTAGTGTTTTTTTAGTTTTTTTTACTTTTTGTTTTCTTTTTCTTTTTTGTTCTCTTTTCTTTCTTCCTCTTCCCCTGCCCATGCACTTCCTCTCCACCTCACCACGGGCATTGTTTTCTCCCTCTCCCTTGCTCGCGAGTTTCTCCCAGAAGCTCACGTGGGTAGCATTTTTTGCCACCCATGTTTTGGCCCCCAAATTCAACCTACAGATGCAATGAATTTTTCCGCCTATGCATTCCCAGCCTTTAGGCCACATCGGCGGCAAATTTTGCCACCAATGCAACCCAAAGTGTAGGAGCGGCAATTTTTGTTGCCCCTACACATTTTTCCTCCCCATCTACAAAGGCGGCAATTTTTTCCACTCGTGCAAGTTATTTTTGCATGGGCGGTGAATTTCGTCACCCTTACCTATTTTTTAGTGTTTTGCAAGGGCGGCAATTTTTGCCGCCCATGCATTTTTCCTCTAGATTTTTTTAACTCTGGAGGAATTTCCCACATGTCCCTTTCTTTCCCTTTCTTCCTCATTTTTGCTCCTTCTCCTAACCTAGCCTATTTAAGTGACCTCTATGGTCATGATCACTCAAAATGCATTTTCCCTATTCATCCTCTCTCCCCTAATTATTATGATCATGACTGCAGTTCAATCAGCAAACTCCTGCACATCTACTCCCATCCGGTTGAGATCATTCCCAATGACAGAAGCATCTCCCAAGAAGGCAAAAACAATGAAATACAAGTATCATGGCATCTTCCCACTCACATTGGTCTATTCGAATGTCGATGACATCTGGGACATTGAGATCGGCCACGTGGACATGGTTGAATTCTTAGCACAAACAAAGGCGACAAATCCAAGCACTAGGATGCAGAGGATTGTTGAGAGCAACATCCACCTGGTGGCCACCTTTTTGGTAGCAGTGCATCATACTGAGTTCATCCTCTAATGCACTCACTTCTACAACAAAGAGACCGGGTCAGTCTCAGACACCAGTGGTAACACGGTGATTCGGTTGGACCCCAAATTCATTGATAAAGTTTTTATGTGCCCTCCAGCCACTGAAGTAACCAAGATTGACTTCGTGGATGCACAGAAGGAATATGATAAAGAACCTGAAAGGGCGAAGAAAGTTATGAACTATAAGTGGTTGAAGTCCCCCAGGATAAGCTTATCAAGATGGCCACAAAACTTTCTGAGGAGTGATTTCATTGAAGAAGTTGGTGATTTGATCACCCTTCTCAACAGAGTACGGGGCCTCCCGTCTTCTTCACAATTCCATGAATGGATGTATCCATTCATCAAGATCATCCTCCAAGGCAAACAAGCCATTTTTTAGGGAGAACATATTAGCAATGCCCTCCATGAGTAGCTGACCAAGGTGTAGACCTCTCACAAGTTTTACATCACCTCGTACCTTGTGTACATAGCTACCACAATGTGGACTTTTTCAAGCTTAACCATAGAGGGAGATAGGAAGACAACCCTAGTACACTCATATTACCCTTAGCTAACTCTACAAGGATCAAACCATCACTTCAAGAGGGTAAATGATGCCTTTTTCGCTACATTTTTATGTCTTTTCGACCCTCAGCTCGAGCAGAAGAGAGTATCAGATGAGGCTTAGGCAGTGGTCAATGATTACGGCTACATGTTCCTTCAGTTCCCCACATTTTGTTATTTTTAGGTCAGCTTTTACCAAGGCTACCCCTACATGCTCCCCAAGTTCCCTTCAGATAAGCTAGTACTAATGGAACATTGCTAACAACTGATTGTCGTGCATACAAGATAGATGGAGCTGAAGAAACCAAGTTTTAGGTTTCTAATCAAGATTGGCATGTACTCCATTACAATAGCAACCAAAGTCAAGGTCATGGAAATCAAAATGCAGATGGTCACTCTAAGACCATTCAAGAGATGAGAAAAATTTGACTACAGGGGAGTCAAGGACAAGATCAAAAGGAAAACTCAGTTCCATGAACCAATGATTGAGGATATCTAGGTTGACATAAGGATGGCTGAAGAAATCAAGAAAATGGACTTTTGTAGGCTAACACAAGAGCAGATCAAATATCTGGGACTTGCAGAGATCCCCTCTGGCCTGATCGATGATAAAAATGTTATCAATAGCAAATACCTGGTAGGGAAGGTTGCTTGTTCCCCTCTTCCTCCAACACAGTAGTCTCAGAAAGAGAAAACTTCTTTGAGAAAGAGATTTGAACCATATTAGCTAACACCAATGATTGGTTAGCAGCCAAAGAGATCATTTTGAAAGAATTTATCATGGGATCTGAGGCTGAATACCAAGCAGAGTTGAAAAGGAAGGATGAAAATAGAACCAAAAATAAAGATGATGTACCTTCTCCTTCTAGGCCTCACAAGCCTAAAATCTTCTTTGTATCTTAGAAATCTAAGACTATAGAAGAGCCTGAAGTGGCAACAAAAGGAACTGAAGAACAGAGTCCTCAGACACAGGTAGCCCAACCCATGGAGATAGATGATCAGCCATTAGGGTAACCAAGCACTAGACCTCCACTCTCATAGGAACAAGTGTAGCCACTCAAGAGCGTCTCTCCTTCTCAGTCTCCCGTGGTACCCTCTTTTCCTGTCTCTTTGATCAGTGTTGCCTCTTCTAGAGCTACCTCTCCTTCTAAAGTCATATTCGGTGATCCTCAGGGCACTTCTGGAGGTTCTCCTCACTTTTTTGGGTCCATCCCCAGTTTATCATCTCCTTCCTTCAACTTGATAGCAAGCCCTGCACCAGAGCCAGAATCATTGGTTGGTACAGTTTTGCCGGTCACTCTAACTTTGACTACTGTCACCACCAGTAGTGTAGAAGCCACCACAGTAACACCAATAGAGGGAACCATTACCATAGCAGGTACTTCTCTCTCACCTTGGATGACAGCTTTCACCCCCAAAAGAAAGAAGATGGCCATCTCCTTAGATGAATTTGACTTTGGCAAAATAGTGCCGGTGAAAGATAAAGCGCTTAAGAGGCCAAGAATCCTCTCAAAACTTGTTGAAGAAAAAGGGCAAAAATTTTTGGAGTTGGCCAAGCCTCCACAAGACACAACTCTTAAGGGTTTCAAGATGAGCAGTTATTCCATCTCTCATGTTGAACTTGGGAAAGCTACTCACGAAGGTGCGAAAAGCGATCATCAGGCTGCTATGGACATCATGGTCCAGAAATTCAATCGAGAGAAGGAGATGAAGGATTATTACAAGGCCAAAATAGAGCAGCTAACGGTAGTAATAAGAAAGTTCACCCTTCCCCTTGAAGCAACAATTCTAGAGGCCTTCTCTGTGGATGACCCAGTCATTCAAAAAGTAGAAAAGACTTATTTGAAGGGAAAAGTCCTGAAAGATTACATTGAAAAAATGCATACTCAAGGAGTTTCTTTGCTTTCAAAAGCTACGGAAAGAACAGGTAAGATGAGAAAGTTAAGAGCAAAAGTAGATGACTTTGTCTCCTTTATCTCTCAAGAGATCGATAGCTCAGAAAAGGCCCTTAGCAAATGGAAGGAGATGAAGGATCTGAAGAAAAGCACCCTGATATCTATCAGTGTTATCTCTAGCAAAGACTCCTATTTTGAAATCAAGGAGTCACTGATCTTCAGGATTCAGGTACTCAAAGATCTAATTGATGATCTCAAAGCTTTCAAGGAGGCTAGTGAGAAGAGTGACCTGAGCCTGCTGAATAAACTAGAAGAACTACCATGCAACTTGACCTCTAAGGACAATCAATTCCTTCTGGTAGAATAAATGATTCAAAGCTTCAAAGAGATGATTCGAAGAGATTTTGAAGAAAAATCCTTCTCAATGTCTTCTGTGGACAGCATTCTAGATGCTCAATTAACTTTGGAGAATCTAAAATCTAGGTTAACTGGCCACGCTAAAGCCATCACAACATTGAAAGATGCATTGATCAGAGCCAAAATCATCTCCAAGAATATAGTTACACTAGACAACATAAGAATTCAAGCATCCATCACTATGTTTGATGCACATATGAATAAATCTGGCAGCAAGAACTGAATCTCTCCCCTTTTTTCTTCTTCTCTCCTTACGCACTTTTATTTTGTGCAAAGTGCATGCAATTTTTCAACTTGTAATTACATGTAAATAATTTGGAAAAATATCTCAAAGTCAAAGATGAGTCATCTTTGACTGAGATATTTTTGTATTTTATTATTTTCTAGTTTTTGAGGATTTTCCCCCTATATATAGTCGAGACCTCATTTTGTAAAAAGGGTCTTGGAATAATTAATAGCAAACACTCTACTAAAATTGAAGCAACTTTTGAGACTTTGTGCTCAAATTTGTAAATTATATTTTGTTGAATGAGAAGCAGGTTATTTCAGACTTTGTGTTGAGATTGTCTATGTTATTTAGGAAATAGTTCTTATGTCCTTTTTCCTAGTAATATCTTATTTATCTAATTTAATAAGCAAAGTGGGTGTGTTTATACTATCTAAAGGCACTTATAAAGGGTAGAAGATAGACTTAGATCTATTTTTATCTTTGAGATTTAGTTATCTTTTGTAGTTTCAGGCGGAGACTTTGTGCTTTGTTTTATTCTATGGTTACGTTTGTTTCAAATTGGCGAAAGAAGCTACGGAAGACTTTGTGCTTACGTGAGTGTTCTTGTGGACTTTGTTACCTTAGGTGATCTCCTGATCTACGTTTGATACCATTCTTGAAAGAAGCAGAGTGTTGTTAGCTACAGACCAGGATATCCTGCTTTCATTCTTTGTACATTACCTCTGAAAAAAGAGAGGTAGATGCTATTATACCACCCCATGTGTTATTTTCTGCTTAATTATATACATATATGCATATAACATGTGAATATTTATAGGGAACCTCCCCTTGATGAGAGGAGAGATTTACTTCGTAAAGATCTGGTAAACCCATACTTTTCATGGTGTAAATCTCTCTATGTTGTGGTTGATATACCCATTTTGTCATCAGTTAGTTGATGACAAAATATTCACCCAACAGTTTTGTGGTGACTCCACTGGGGAACTCGAATGTGAAGTCTGAAACCTCAAGTTTTAGATTGAAGCAGTCCCTACCCTTATCCATTACATAGTATGGCGACTCCATTCCATGTCTTACCCATTATCATTATAGCCTTACCATCTACCTCCATTACATTATCTAGTCTGCAAAACTAGAGCCGCTGAGAAGAACATGCATTTTGAAGCCTCAAGCTTCAACTTGAAGCAATTTTGGTTCCTTTTTCATTCTAAAATCTGGAAACTCCACGCTACACCAAAAGCCAGAAATCTAAGGGTGTTGTTGACCCTATGTTTGAGTTGGCACAGAAAAGTAACTTTGATCTCTTTCCTCCGTCACCTTTCCTCCAACGTTCTAAGAGTTTCCCTCCTAACTCTATCACATCACTGAAACAAGGTAGAGCTTCTTTTCTTGTAATTAACCATGCCCTGCCAGTAAATACCCCACCAAGGTTTGTTATCCCACCATTTAATTGGCCTAACATTATGGCTCAAGGCCCATGGGGTAATTCCTTTGGTCCTCTCAATTTGACTGCACCTTTGCATGAACTACCTCGTAGTTCTAGAAAAAAAATTCCTAAGTTTGTTGGTGATGAAAAGGTTCATCCCGATGAGCATATTGCCACTTTCTCCATAGCATATGACGTGATCGGCGTGGAATTTGAAGATGTAGCAGTTAGACTTTTTGTGGAAACTTTACAAGGAGCTGCCGTGGATTAGTTTTATCACCTGCAGGCTGGGTCAGTAACAGACTGGGATATGCTCAAGTCCAAATTCGAAGCTAGGTTTAAACCTATTGAAGATGCACACGCTTTTTTGGCTTAGCTAACACAATTGAAAAAATAATCTTAGGAACCCATGAGGGATTTCATAGCTAAATTCAACAAGTTGAGAAACCAGATTCCAGCTGTGGCTTAGCCCACGCCGGAAAATCTCAAGTGCTTTTTCATCAATTCGTAGCTTCTCAAAGTAAGTTTCCTATTGAGGTGAGTTGTCCCTATAGATCTAGCCTTGGCTCAAAGTTTGGCTACTGAGATTGAGGATGATCTTATCTTGGTAGGTAAGATCATAAAAGACTCTAATAAAAATAAATTCTCTTCATCTGCTGAGAGTTCTTTAGGTACCACAGATCCTATGGTGTAGAAATTAATGAATGAACTGATAGCTTTGAAGAGCCAAATAGCCCAAGGTACGTTTGCTCCTACCTATCGAGATGCATCTAAGAGAACATTCCAGAATTAGCCATATTAGGGTAATGTTACCTGGAACCAAGGGTAATCCAATCACCTACCTCCCCCTTTAGGGAGATTAGCCATTGAAGCAACACCTGCCAATTCAGTGGTCGGTTACCTAGAGATTGAGCACAGTAATTTGTTTCAACCTCAGTTGGACCAATAAGAAGATGCTAATCTCTTCAATGAGTAGGAAGAGGAATTAGTTGGCGACTCTAATATTGGTTTCCTAGATTACCAAGATGAAGCTAGAAGTAAAAAGGAGGGTTTGGATGGATCTTACGCTATTTTTACCAGATCTCAAAATCAGTCAGCTTCATAGACTGACAAAGGAAAGGCAGATAAAGAGCCCCAGCCATCAGTTTCCATTGCCAAACATGGGACTACATTGCCTCCACAATCAAAAGATCAGGTAACCCATAAAAAAGTGAGTACTCTCAATCACCCAATATCTTCCACTTCTACTACTCAGACTAGTGCCGCACCTATTAAAGTCCCTGATGATAGACTCTCTTCCTCTACTACAATTTATTTTCAGTTATTTGATATAATTTATCATGCTAGAAAGACTAAAATTTAAATGACAAAAGTTGAATATTTGAGAGCTAACCCAGAACAGTTTGATAGGTTAGCAGAATATGTAAAAAACAAAGCCGTCCCTGTAGGACAAGATTCTTTGAAAGTTGTTCCTGATCCCTCTAAAGACAAACCAATCCAAAACAATCTTTTTGTGACTCCTCCTATCGCTCCTGTTAAAATATAACCTTTCTATGTTTCCCTACTTATAAATGGTTATAAACTAAGTAATTGTATTATAGACTCTGGAGCTTCAGATAATGTCATGCCCAAGAAAGTGGTGGATTCTCTTGGGCTGACTTTAACCAAAACTTTTGGGAGGTGTTTTTTCATGGAAAATAAGCAAGTCCCTCTCCTTGATCAAATAAAAGATGCTCAATATGTCTTTGTGGCTTTTCCAGAAAAGTGGATAAAAATGACGATTTTAGTGGCCGATGTTCCAGCATCTTATGGCATCCTGCTTGAGCAAATTTTATGCAAAGATGTTAGTGGTGAGCTAAGTATGGACTTGTCGAAAGCAAGGATTCCAGTTCAAGGTGTCATGAAGAAGTTGCTTCCTGAAAAAGAAGCAAGGTACGTAGTTACCTGATCATTAACACTAGAAGCTCAAATTTTATTTGAGTCCTCGGGCATGGGCAACTACTTCCTATCTACGGATGGAACCCATGAGACATCTGATGAAACTTCTTCAAGTGATAACTTGAGATTGTGTTCAACCGATATAGCTAAAAATTTGATAAATCAAAATGAACATAGGGAAGGACCTCTTTCCCCAAACAAAGGATTTTTCACAAAAAAATGGCACCTAATAAGGTATGGACCTTAGAATTCGATGGTAGCTGCTCCTTTACTGGTTCGGGAACTGGGGTTGTGTTGGTGTCTCCGTGAGGAGAGATTACTCCTTTGTCCTACAAATTACAGTTCAATAATACCAACAACATGGCTGAGTATGAATCCCTATTGCTCAGACTACAGGCTGCCAGGGAAAGGGGCATTAGACAAGTACATGCTAAAGGGGATGTTGAGTTGATAGTCTACCAAGTGAGGAAACTCTACTAGATGAAAAATGAAAGGTTGTGCCACTATCGCAACCTGGTCTGGGATCAGATTGAAAATTTTGACACTTTCAATATCTCTGCCATTTTAAGGGAATTCAATGACCAAGCATATGCATTGGCTGTCTCTACCACCCTTTTAGTCCCTCACCTAAATTTTAAGGGAGATAAGTACACCATTGAGCTAGTCTTTTGGCCAAGTGTACTAGATAATGCCAACCACTGGCAAGTATTTAACAATGATGATCAAATCATCACCTTTTTAGAGCAAAAAGATAGTTTTGAACAACTGCATTTTGAAGGTAGTGAACCCCAAGAGTGTGAAGCAGTGCCTGATGCCAATACGGATGCAGGTGAGGACTTCCTATAGCTTAAAGGGAATAAGATTCCAAAAGTTTTGGTGTCCCTAGAGAAATTGTTTGATAATCATGATAGGTTTATTAAGAAACAACGAACGGATTCAAAGTCCTCTCAAGACTTTGATTAGGTAAACTTGGGAACCAAGTGCGATCTTAAGATGGTAAACATTGGGAAACGCTGCACTCCTAAGGAAAGATTTGAGCTTTCTAGTCTACTTCATCAGTATATGGATGTATTGGCCTATTTTTATGATGATCTGAAATCACTTAGGCCAAATGACATCCGCCACGACATTCCCCTAAAAGCCAACTCTGTACCTTACAAGCAAAAATCTAGGTAGTATAATCCAAAAATCTCAAGTACTATTTTAGCTAAGATACAAAAGATGTTGGATGCCTAAACAATTTTTCCAATCCATCACTCAACATGGATTGCCAACATAGTACCCGTCAGGAAGAAGAATGGCAAAATTTGAATCTGTGTGGATTTCAGAAACTTAAACCAGTTGTCTTTAAAAGATAACTAACCCCTTCCTATCATGGATCAGGTCCTACAAATGGTAACAGGTTTAGAAATGTTATCAATGATAAATGGTTTTTTAGGGTACAATCAAGTCAAAGTTAGAAAAGAAGATCAACACAAGATAGCATTCACCACACCTTGAGGCACGTTTGCTTACTGAAGAATGCCTTTTGGTCTGATAAATGTAGGTGCCACATTTCAAAGGGCGATGGATCTTGCTTTCAAAGATGAGATGGGAAGATTCATTGTAGTATACCTGGATGATCTGACAGTGTTTTCAAAGTGTTGTTCCGAACATGTTCATCATTTGCAAAGGACACTGGAATGCTGTCATCAGAATGGTATCTCTTTAAACCCAAAGAAATTTGTCTTTGGAGTAACTAAAGGGAAACTTCTCGAACACATCATGTCTTGAGAAAGTATTAGAATTGATTCAGAGAGAGTTAAGTCCATCTAGGAACTTACTCTGCCTACCAGCAAGACCGCAGTTCACTCTTTTTTTGGAAAGGTGAATTTCCTCCGAAGGTTTATTCCTGAGTTTATTAAGAAAACCCATCATATTGTCAACATGATGAAGGACAATACTACATTTAGGTGGACTGCTGAGGGTAAATCAGCGTTCAAAGAGATTAAGGAAGCAATTGCCCATGCACTGGTCTTGGTCTACCCAGATTACACTAAAAGTTTCAAAATATATAGTTATGCCTCCGAACATACACTATCGGCGATTCTAGTCCAGCAAAATTCAGAAGGTGCAGAATCTCTGATTTCATTCATGAGTTGTCCACTCAAGGATCATGAGCTAAAATACTCCCTTATGGACAAGCATACATATGTTGTGGTCAAGGTAGTTAAGTATTTTAGGTTTTATATCCTGAACTCTCACACTGAAGTTCTTGTACCAGACACTACAGTAAAATCTATTTTGACTCAGCAGGAGTTCGATACGAAGAGAGGTAACTGGATTGCCAAAACTGAGGAGTTTGATCTGGACATCAAACCAACCAAGCTCATATGGGGAAAGGGTGTTTGTCAGTTGATTTCCAATAATGTTCCAAATGAAGTAGAAAGTGAAGAAAAAGCAGTCGAAAACATCCCTACGGTCCTCTTTGTTTCCACTACTGATGAGTGGTATTCTGACATTGCTCATTTTTTGACATATGGTGAGTGTCCCACTCATCTTTCTTTTAAAGAGAAACATAATTTTAAATTGAAAGTAGTTGGTTATATTTTGTGGGACAATGGTCTTTATAAGAGAAACCTGGACGGGGCATTTCTTTGTTGTGTTGACAAGGCGCAACAGGAAAGACTCTTAGAATCTTTTCACAATCTGGCCTGTGGAAGACATTTTTTTGCACTGGTGACAGTACACAAAATTCTATGAGCAAGGTATTATTGGCCCATGCTATTCCAAGATGCCTAAAAATGGGTACGTAGGTACGAATTGTGTCAACAATTCGTTGGAAAGCCTAAGCTTCTTGCTTTGCCTCTCAAGCCGGTAGTGATCGAGGAACCGTTTCAGCAGTGGGGTATTGACTTCATTGGGTAGTCAACCCATATTCAAGTGTCAAACATGATTATGTCCTCATGGCAATAGATTATTTTACTAAGTGGGTGGAGGCCATCCCAACCAAGCATGCTACGTCTGAAGTGGTATGCAGCTTTCTTAAAGAAAATATCATCTCCAGGTTTGGGGTTCCACTAAAGATCGTAACAGATAATGTGGCCTACTTTTCATTGCATGAAATTACTCAATTTTGTTTTCATTATGAGATTACCTTATCCCATGCTTCAGATTATTTCCCTCAAAGAAATGGCCAAGCAGAATCGAGTAACAAGAACCTGGTCACTATTATAAGGAAGTTGGTGGACGACAATTAGAAAATGTGGCACAAATCATTATATGATACTTTATGGGTGGATAGAATAACACCCAAAAGGGCTATAATAATGTCCCCTTTCCAACTTCTGTATGGATTGAATGCAGAAATCCCTATTACCCTTGAACTACCAGCTCTCAAGTTAACAAAAGCAATCGAAGACTCAACCTTTGAAAGTTCAGTCGATAAAAGGATCATGTGTCTAAACGAGCTGAATGAGCGTCGAACTATGGTAGTGGATCAGATTAAAGAACATCAGAACTAGGTCAAGGCCCTCTTTGATAAGAAAGCTAAAGTACATGAATTCCAAGTTAGAGATCAAGTCTTGTTGTGGGACAAGAGGCGAGAACCAAAAGGGATGCATGGAAAATTTGACTCCCTGTGGAGAGGCCCATTTACCATTCGACAGCTCTGTGGTGAGGCTAGCTTCTTGTTGGAGTACCAAGATGGAATGCCATTCACACTACCTCATAGCGGGTAGCATCTAAAGCTATTCAATCCTTGAAGCTTGGATGAGTCCATTTGTATATATGTATAATTTTTATGTTTTGTCTATTTTCTTTCTTTCATTTTTAGCTTGACTCTGTAGCCCAATGGCTTGGATGAAGGCACTTAGAGACTAGTTTCTACTCCTGCTAATCAATTTGATTAAAATAAGCTCCCCAGTAGGAGCCAACTATTGTTTCCAAAATCAACTTAGCTCATTTTTGGGAACAACCCCCTACGAAACTTGTCTGTTTCATCTTTTCGTCTCTCTAAGTTTGTTTTCGAGGTGGGTTTTTCTTGATCTCGTCTTGGTCTACCTGAACCTTCTGAAATTTTTGAATCACATCTTCCCAAAAAGTGAAGGCCATTATGGTCTCAAAATGTTTTGAGAACCAAGTCCCCTCTTCAAAATACCTCTTTCAGAGTTAGTCTTTTCTTCCATTTTGTGTGCTAGGGCGACAAATTTTGCCGCCTGTGCATTTTGAACCTTTGCTATGTAAGGGCGGCAAATTTCACTGCCCCTACATCCTGACCTGCAAGGGTAGCAAAATTTTCCACCCATGCATCCAAACCACCCAAACATGCAAGGGCAGCAAATTTTTCCACCCAATCATGTCTCGGTAACCATGCGTGGCATTTATTTCCATGTGCGGTGGGTTGTTAGGGTGGGTTTTCACCCCATATAACCCGATTTAAACCTCTTTCTTCTCATTACTTCCTCCTCTCCTCCTACCTCTTGTGTCTGAGTGACCTAGCTAACGAGTCAAAGTACATTTTAGTGGATTTAACCTCATGGCACATGTGATTTCTTAGGTAGGTCTTTTTTTAGCATTTCTTTTGTCTTCTTTTCTCGTTTTGCTTAGTGTTTTGTTAGTTGTTTTTGTTTTTTGTTTTGTTTTTCTTTTTTGTTCTCTTTTCTTTCTTCCTCTTCCCCTGCCCATGTAATTCCTCTCCACCTCACCGTGGGCATTGTTTTCTCCCTCTCCCTTGCCCGCAGGTTTCTCCCAGAAGCTCACGTGGGTAACATTTTTTTCTGCCCATGTTTCAGCCCCCAAATTCAACCTGCAGAGGTGGTGAATTTTTCCACCTACGCATTCCCAACCTTTAGGCCACGTCGGCGGCAAATTTTGCCACTGATGCAACCCAAAGTGTAGGAGTGGTGATTTTCACCACCCCTGCACATTTTTTCTCCCCATCTGCAAAGGTGGCAATTTTTTCCGCTTGTGCAGGTTATTTCTGCATGGGCGGTGAATTTCTCCGCCCTTACCTATTTTTCAACTTTTTGCAAGGGCAGTGATTTTCACTGCCCATGCATTTTTCCTCCATATTTTTTCAACTCCAGAGGAATTTCCCACCTGTCCCTTTCTTTCCCTTTCTTCCTCATTTTTCACTCCTTCTCTTGACTTGGCCTATTTAAGTGACCTCCATGGTCATGATCACTTAAAATGCATTTTCCCCATTCATCCTTTCTCCCCTAATTGTTGTGATCATGACTGTAGTTCAATCAATGAACTCCTGCACATCTACTCCCATCCGGTCGAGATCATTTCCAATGATAGAAGCGTCTCCCAAGAAGGTGAAAATAATGAAATACAAGTATTGGGGCATCTTCTTGCTCATGTCAGTCTCTTTGAATTTTGATGACATCTAGGACACCAAGATCAGCCACGTGGACATGGCCAAATTCCTAGCACAAATAAAGGTGACAAATCCAAGCACCAAGAGAAGAGGATCATTGAGAACAACATCCACCTGGTGGCTACCTTTCTGGTAGCAGCGCATCATACTGAGTTCATCCTCTAATGCACTCACTTCTACAACAAAGAGACCAGGTCAGTCTCAGACATTAGTGGCAACATGGTGATTTGATTGGACCCTAAATTCATTGATAAAGTTTTTATGTGCCCTCTAGCTACTGAAGTAACCAAGATTGACTTCATGGATGGATAGAAAGAATATGATAAAGACCCTGAAAGGGCGAAGAAAGTTATGAACTATAAGTGGTTGAAGTCCCCCAGGACAAGCTTATCAAGATGGCCATGAAACATTCCAAGGAGTGATTTCATCAAAGAAGTTGGTGATTTGATCACCCTTCTCAGCAGAGTACCGAGCCCCCCATCTTCTTCACAGTTCCATGAATGGATGTATTCATTCATCAAGATCATCCTCCAAGGCAAACAAGCCATTTTTTGTGGAGAACAGGTCAGCAATGCCCTCCATGAGTAGCTGACCAAGGTGCAGACCTCTCACAAGTTTTACATGACCTCGTACCTTGTGTATATAGTTGCCGCGATGTAAAATTTTCTAGGCTTAACCACAGAGGGAGATAAGAAGACAACCCCAGTACACTCATATTACCCTCAGCTGACTCTGCAAGGATCGACCCATCACTTTAAGATGGTAAATGATGTCTTTTTTGATACATTTTTATGTCTCTTCAACCCTCAGTTCGAGCAAAAGAGAGTATCAGACGAGGCCTAGGCAGTGGTCAATGATTATGGCTACATGTTCCTTCAGTTCCCCACATTCTGCTATCTTCAAGTCAACTTTTACCAAGGCTACCCCTACATGCTCCCCAAGTTCCCTTCAGATAAGTTAGTACTAATGGAACTTTGCTGACAATTGATTGTCATGCATACCAAATAGATTAAGCTGAAAAAACCAGGTTTCAGGTTTCCAATCGAGATTGGCAGGTACTCCATTGCAACAGTAGCCAAAGCCAAGGTCATGGAAACCAAAATGTAGATGGTCACTCTAATACCATTCAAGAGATGTGAAAAATTTGACTACAGGGGAGTTAAAGACAAGATCAACAAGGAAATTAGGAAAATGGACTTCTGCAGGCTGACACTAGAGCAAATTGAATATCTGGGACTTGCAGAGATCCCCTCTAGCCTGATCGATGATAAAAATGTTATCAATAGCAAATACCTAGCAGGGAAGGTTGTTGGTTCCCCTCTTCCTCCAACACAGTGGTCTCAAAAGGAGTAGACTTCTATGAGAAAGAGATTCAAACCAATATTGGCTAACACCAATGATTGGTTAGTAGCCAAAGGGATTATCTTGAAAAAATTTGTCACGAGATCTGAGGTTGAATACCAAGTAAAGTTGAAGAGGAAGGCTAAAAATAGAACCAAAAACAAAGATGATGTACCTTCTCTTTCTAGGCCTCACAAGTCTAGAATCATCTTTGTATCTAAGAAATCTAAGACTACAGAAGAGCCTAAAGTGGCAACAAAAGGAACCGAGGAGTAGAGTCCTCAGACATAGGCATCCCAGCCCATGGAGATAGATGATCAGCCATTAGGGAAACCAAGCACTGGACCTCCGTTCTCACAGGAACAAGCACAGCCACTCAGGAGCGTCTCTCCTTCTCCTTCTCAGTCTCCCGTGGTACCCTCTTCTCCTATCTCTTCGATCAGTGTTACCTGTTCTAGAGCCGCCTCTCCTTCTAGAGTCATATTCAGTGATCCTCAGGGTAGTTTTGGAGGTTCTCCTCGCTCTTCTGGGTCCATCCCTAATTTATCATCTCCTTCTTTCAACTTGACAGCAAGCCCTGCACTAGAGCTAGAATTAGTGGTTGGTACAATTTTGCTGGTCACTCTAACTACGACTACTGTCACCACCAGCAGTGTAGAAGCCACCATAGTAACACCAATAGAGGGAACCATTACCACAGTAGGTACTTCTCTCCTACCTTGGATGATAGCTTTCACCCCTAAAAGAAAGAAGATGGCCATCTCCCCAGATGAATTCGACTTTGGCAAAATAGTGCCATTAAAAGCTAAAGCTCTTAAGAGGCCAAGAATCCTCTCAAAACTGGTCGAGGAAAAAGGGCATAAATTTTTGGAGTTGGCCAAGCCTCCATAAGACACAACTCTTGAGGGTTTTGAGATGAGTAGCTATTCCATCTCTCATTTTGAACTTGGCAAAGCTACTCACGAAGGTGTGAAAAATGATCTTCAGGCTGCTATGGACATCATGGTCCAAAAATTTGATCGAGAGAAGGAGATGAAAGATTATTACAAGGCCAAAATAGAGCAGCTAATGGTAGTAATAAGAAAGTTCACTCTTCCCCCTGAAGCAACAACTCTAGAGGCTTTCTCCATGGATGACCCAGTCATTCAAAAAGCAGAAAAGACTTATTTGAAGGGAAAAGTCTTGGAAGATTACATTGAAAAAATGCATACTCAGGGAGTTTCTTTGCTTTCAAAAGTTGCAGAAAGAATAGGTAAGATGAGAAAGTTAAGAGCAAAAGTAGATGACTTTGTCTCCTTTATCTCTCAAGAGATCGATAGCTTAGAAAAAGGCCCTTAGCAAATGGAAGGAGATGAAGGATCTGAAGAAAATCACCCCGATATCTATTAGTGTTATCTCCAGCAAAGACTCCTATGTTGAAATCAAGGAGTCACTAATCTTCAGGATTCAGGTACTCAAAGATCTAATTGATGATCTCAAAGCTTTCAAGGAGGCTAGTGAGAAGAGTGACCTGAGCCTACTGAATAAACTAGAAGAGCTGCCATGCAACCTGACCTCTAAGGACAATCAGTTCCTTCTGGCAGAAGAAATGATTCAGAGCTTCAAAGAGATGATTCAGAGATATTTTGAAGAAAAATCCTTCTCAATGTCTTCTGTGGACAGCATTCTAGATGCTCAATTAACTTTGGAGAATCTAAAATCTAGGTTAACTAGCCACGCTAAAGCCATCACAGCATTGAAAGACGCATTGATCAGAGCCAAAATCATCTCCAAGAACACAGTTGCACTAGGCAACATAGGAATTCAAGCATCCATCACTATGTTTGATGCACATATGAATAAATCTGGCAGCAAGAACTGAATCTCTCCCCTTATTTCTTCTTCTCTCCTTATGCACTTCTATTTTTTGCAAAGTGCATGCAATTTTACAACTTGTAATTACATGTAAATATTTCAAAAAAATATCTCAAAGTCAAAGATGAGTCATCTTGGGGCGCGATGGAGGGAGCGCTGTGTGGGCATGGTAGAGAGGCGAGCAGTCCTTTGACTAGCCCCAGGCAAAACAACTCTTTACCTGGGGTGCAATCTGGAAATCAAGAGGCAAATTTTTTAAGTGAGCACTCTAAGCTCAGCAAAGTGAATGGATGCCTTTTGAGAAGGTAGGACAGGCCGGTGGTGGTTATTTCCCCTGAAGCTATGTAAGAAGATGTTGTGTATCTCTCTACTCACACACTTATCTGCAAATTTCTGGGTATAAGAATCTCCTTAACCGCTCTAGATGCCTGGATTCGCAGGACTTGGCACATTGATGGAGACTTTGACATCATGTTGGCTGGTAATAGCTATTTCTTAGTCAATTTTTCCTCTGTCTCAGACCGTAATCATGTTTTTGAGGGAGGTCCATATTTCTACGACCGTGTGGGGCTTTTTCTTAAACCCTAGCATGCGGGGCTCAACTCAGCTGATGAACTTCCAGCCTGTGTTCTGGTTTGGGTCTATTTTCCATGACTTCCACTGGAATATTGGAGAGAGGATATTCTCAAGCAGATTGTTGCCATGCTGGGAATGCCGACAGCCATTGCTCATCAATCACTGGATAGAAAGGTAATTTCCTATGCCCATTTGTGTGTTGACATTGATTTAAATAATCCATTACCGAATTCCTTGGAAATTTGTTTGGGCTCCTCGTCCTGGATTCAACAGATAGATTATGAATCTATCCCTTTTAGATGCCGTATTTGTCATGTCTATGGCCACCTGCATAGACAATGCCCACAGGCTACCAAAGACAGAGAGATTTTCTACGAATCTGCTACTCCACATTCAGCAAGCTCCGGTAGGGGAATGAATAAATAGGCTAATGCTACTCATGCTAAAACCCAATCAGATAGAGATGTTAAAGGGAAGAACCCAGTTGTTCTTGATAGCTTGGTGCAAGGGTCTGTGGATCATCCTAATATGGATATGGAAGGTTTCACTACTGTTAGGCGTCGCTCAAGAGGTGGAGGACAGAAGCACAAAAATGTTGATAGGCAATTGGACATGGGATTTAATAGGTTTGAAGCTTTAGATAACATGGCCATTGAGGATGGCATTCTAGCTAAGAATTTGGAGGATGCTCTTGGGACAGACCAGCAAGGTTCAGGGCTGATTTTGGATCAGGTTATGGTAACTTTGCCGATCCCGGACAACTCTATGGGACCGACTGAAGGTGTTGTTGATTCTAAAAATGGAAATCTTGCTAAGGAAGTGAAATGGGCTGATTTAGTTAAGGAGGTTGATGCTGGTAGGAAAGATAAGAGCACTCCTTCTTCGCTTGGCCTGGCGCAAAGGCCCTTCAAGAAAGTTAATTCCTCCTTTCCCTCCAAGGCTGGGCGTAGAAAGGACTTAGAGAAAATTAAAATTACAGGTGATTTACTTGTGGAATCAGGGGTGGTTAAAACCTTCGATGAACACTTCCCCCTTGTCCCTCAATGATTGTTTTATCTTGGAATGTGAGGGGTTTGAACAGTCGCCCCAGACAATTGGTTGCTCGAAGGCTTGTGTTAGATCACTCTCCAGATATCCTTTGTATCCAGGAAATGAAATTGTCAATAGATTTGTTGTTTGCTTGTATGCCAAAAATCTAGTTTTTTGGCCATTATCAAGGTGTGGGAGCGATGGGAAGCTCTGGGGGTTTAGCAATGTGCTGGGATCCGTGTAAGATCTTGCCTCTTCATTGGTTTGCTTGCATCTCCGCCCTTTCCATGGTTGCCTCTTCCCTTGAAACAGGGGAATTGATCCTTGTTACCAATGTTTATGCACCTGTTGACTTAGATGGGCAATTTTAGCTTTGGGAGCATATTTGTTATGTTCATAGCTTCCATCCGTTCCTTTCGTGGATTTTTACGGGGGACTTTAATGCTGTTATGACTTTGGAGGAGAAAAGAGGTGGATTGCCCCGCCTTGGCCCCTCTTCTGATTGCCTCCACAACAATGTTGAGCTCCTACATCTTTCTGATGTTAGACCCTCCAATGGGTTGTTTACCTAGAGTAACAGAAGAATGGGCAATGCTGCTATAACAGAGCATTTGGATAGATTTTTGGTCTCTTATTTCTGGAGGTCTAGCGCCTTCTCTCTTAGCTCGGATATCCTGGATTGGAACGGGTCAGACCATTGGCCCATCATGCTGTCCATTAAATTGAGGGACCTAAGAAACCCCCCTTTAAGTTTCAACTGATGTGGCTACGTGATTCTTCCCTCCAGGACTATATTGGACAGTGGTGGCGGTAGGGGGGACTGGCTCATGGTACTGCCATGTATTCATTCCTCAAAAAACTCCAGTATGTCAAGAGAAAACTATAGATTTGGAATAGAACTTGTTTTGGAAATTTACATGGCATGAGGAAGAGGGCACAAGATGAGCTTGCTGCTGTTACTAGACAAATTAGAGACTTTGGCCTCTCATAAGTGCTGAGTCAGGAGGAGGCAAGAGCCGCCTGCTCTCTTGTGGAATGGGAGTTATGGGAAGAAATTTATTGGAAGCAAAAGGCACGGAATGACTGGCTTCAGGAGGGAGATAAGAATATGGCCTTTTTCCATAAGTCAGTTCAAGCCAGGAGAAATAGAAATGTCATCTCTTCTCTTGTTACTCAGCATGGAAATCGTTTGGCCTCATCACAAACTATCAGTGAGGAAGCAGTTCATTTTTTTTTCTGCTCTCCTTTCTAGAGACCTTGTGAATGATGAAGGAGCTGAAACTACTTTCCTCTCTTGCATTCCCTAGCTGGTTACTGTGGATATGAATGAGTTTCTTATGTGACCTATTGGTATGGCTGAGGTAGAGGAGGTGGTTTTCAGCATGAAGAGAGGCAAAGCTCCGGGCCCGGATGGCTTTTTGGTTGATTTTTTTAGGAATTTTGGAGCACCATTAAGCAGGACCTGATGGATGTCATTCAGAAATCGTTCACCAACAAGGAAATGCTTAAGGATATTAATGCTACTTTTCTTGTTCTGATTCTGAAGAAGGAGCAGCCCCTTCTGTTGGATGAGTATAGACCCATTGCGCTGTGCAATGTCGTTTATAAAATCATTACTAAGCTTATAGCGCTGAGACTCAAAGTGTTTCTCCCCGGGCTCATTTTAGAGGAACAAGGGGGTTTTGTGGCCGATAAGTAGATTCTTGATGGAGTTGTTATAGCTTCGAAAGCCATTCATTCTATGAGCACGTCCCAGGAGCGTGAAATCTTTATCAATCTAGATCTTGCCAAAGCTTATGACAGAGTTAGCTGGAGTTTTTTGCAAAAAGTTCTTATGGCACTTGGTTTTAACCAGGAATGGATCCACTGGGTGATGAGCTATATCACGACACCCTCCTTTTTGGTCCTCATCAATGGGACTCCTTCTGAGCTTTTTAGGGCCTCCAGAGGTCTATGTCAGGGGGATCCTTTGTCTCCATACCTGTTCATCCTGTTGGCTGAGGGGCTTGGTAGGCTCCTCAAACACTGCGCCTCTTTGAATGCCTTACAGGGATGGAGCTAGGGTGAGGGGATTACTACTCTTACTCATTTACAATTTGTTGATGACACCATTTTGACTAGGAGAGCCTGTATAAGAGAAGCGCTGGCTTTCCGTCACACAGTGGACATTTATTTGGCTACCTCTGGGCAGAAAATTAATGAGCTGAAGTCTTCTATCTTCTTTTTTAACACCCCGAAGCTTATTCAGAGAAGGATTGCTACAATACTGTGGTTCCAGACTCAGAGCCTCTCGGTTATTTATCTCGGCATCCCCATTGTTGTGGGAAGGTAGCCTAGATTGTTTTGGCAGAATGTTCTGGATAAGTTGAGGCTTAGGGTGAGTCATTGGACTCATAGATGGCTGTCCACTGTGGGACGTGTGACGCTTCTCCAATTGATTATTCAGGCACTTCCGATCTATCGTAGTATGGTGCAAGCTACCCCAGTTTACTTCCTGAAGGAATTTGATTCCCTTTCTTAGCAATTTCTCTGGAGCAGTAATTTATAGAACAACAAGTGGAGCCTCATTAATTGGGACAGAGTTTGCAGGCTGAAGATGGAGGGGGGCCTTGGCTTATGCTCTGCTATTCTGGCTAGCCAAGCTCTGGCTGCCAAGCTTTACTGGAGATGGTGCTCTTGTTATTCGTCTCTTTGGGCACGGGTTCTGTCAAATAAGTACTTCCCGAGTGTGGATACCCATGATATTTCCAGGCTCCCTCTGGAGGGCAGAGGGCCCATGGTGTGGAATACGCTCAAGCAGGGGGCTCAATTGGTGAAACACAGTTTGTTTTGGGTCTGTGGTAGTGGGAAGGATGTTTTTTCTGGATGGACTCTTGGGATGGTGAACCTCCACTATTTTTGTCGCATCTGCATTTATGGGTTTTAGGAGCTTCTTTCCAGTCGACAGGGTGGCATAAGGTGGAGCATTATAAAGAGGTCTTTAATTTGGGAACTACCATTGGTTACAGATGGAAGGATTCTACTGATTGGCCGCTTGGGGGCTCTGAGGAAGATAGGAGGGAATTAGCTCTTATCCTGGCTTCTAGAGCCTGTAGTTCCCTCCAAGGAAGAGATGTTCTTACGTGGGGTGGTGATGACTCTGGTCATTACTCTGTGTCGGCTGGGTATCGCACTCTGACTGGTCAAGTCCTGACTAGAGATCAATTTGCTTGGGGGAAAAAATATGGAATCAGGTCTCTTGGCCAAAGTGTAATTTCTTTCTCTAGCTGCTCACCCACAACAGGTGTCTCACCTGGGATAACCTCTGTAAGAGAGGTTTTCAAGGACCTTCCAGGTGCGTGTTATGTTACAGTAATGAGGAAACTGTTGCTCATATTTTCTTCTAGTGTAATTATGCTAAGCAGATGTGGCATTGGTGGTGGAATGCGTGGAGGCTGCCTTGTTGGCATGCCCATTCTCTTGTGGATTTTTGGGGATGCCTTGGTCAGGGTCCTACTAAGAATTCATTTCTCTAAAGTGCCTGGTTTATGGGTCCCTCTTTTATATTATGGAACCTGTGGATTGAAAGGAACTGAAGACTTTTCAGAGGCGTCCAACTGGAAATGCAAATTCTGGGGGCACAAGTCCTCAGGTCGATCCAAGAAACTTTGTCTATTAAATGCGCTTGGGTGCAGGGGACCGACCCTAAAGATGAGTCTATTTGTGAGCACCTAGGGCTGATGCCAAATTTGAGGCACACTACTGATCATTGTTGTCTGCTGGGACATGGTAGGAGCTGCCTTGTGCGGCCAGTTCGTAGATAGGGCCAATGGAATCCCTCGGAGGATGGTGTCATCAAAATCAATGTTGATGGCTCCTCTCGGGGTAATCCAGGGGATGTTGGCATTGGCAGAGTGGGACGGAATAGAGCTAGAGGTATCCTCTTTCTCTTCTTGGTCTACAAAGGTAAGCATTCCAACAATGTCATGGAAGCCTCGGCAATCCTGGAGGTGGTGAAAACTTGCTATCTTAATGGCTGGAGCAATATTGTCTGTGAATCGGATTGACAAATTGTTATCAATTTGCTGAATAGAGGTAAGCCTGGTATTGTTGATTGGCATCTTAATGTGATTATTCAGGAGATTTCCCAAGTTAGTTCTTCCTTGCATTCGATTTCTTTTAATTACATTCCCCGTGAGTGGAATTCTATCGCGGATTATCTTGCTAAATGGGCTTCGGAAAAGGGCCCCTCTTGGAACATTTCAGATATTAATATGCTTCCCAGAAGCCTATATCTGCAATTGGTTCAACTGGTGGACCAGGATAATGGTATGTAACTGTTGTTTTTCACGTTTTTAATAAATTTTTACCCCTCTTTTAGTTTAAAAAAAAGATGAGTCATCTTTGACTGAGATATTTTAGTATTTTATTATTTTTTGGTTTTTGAGGATTTTCTCCCTATATATAGTGGAGACCTCATTTTGTAAAAAGGGTCTTGGAAAAATTAATAGCAAACACTCTGCTAAAATTGAAGCAACTTTTGAGACTTTGTGCTCAAATTTGTAAATTATATTTTGTTGAATGAGAAGCAGGTTATTTCAGACTTTGTGTTGAGATTGTCTATGTTATTTAGGAAATAGTTCTTATGTCCTTTTTCCTAGTAATATCTTATTTATCTGATTTAATAAGCAAAGTGGGTGTGTTTATACTATCTAAGGGTGCTTTTAAAGGGTAGAAGATAGACTTAGAGCTATTTTTATCTTTGAGATTCAGTTATCTTTTATAGTTTCAGGTGGAGACTTTGTGCTTCATTTTATTCTACGGTTACGTTTGTTTCAAATCGGTGAAAGAAGCTACAGAAGACATTGTACTTACATGAGTGTTTTTGTGGACTTTGTTACCTCAGGTGATCTCCTGCTCTATGTTTGATACCATTCTTAAAAGAAGAGGAGGGTTGTTAGCTACAGATCAGGATATCCTGCTTTCGTTCTTTGTACATTACCTCTGAAAAAAGAGAGGTAGATGTTGTTATACCACCCCATGTGTTATTTTTTTCTTAATTATATACATATATGCATATAATGTGTGAATATTTATAGGGAACCTCCCCTTAATGAGAGGAGATATTTACTTCATAAAGATCTGGTAAACCCATACTTTTCATGGTGTAAATCTCCCTATGTTGTGGTTGATATACCCATTTTGTCATTAGTTAGTTGACAACAAAATATTAACCCAATAGAATGGATCCATATGGTTTTTATGGATAATAAATAGGTATACATACTTAAATATTTTGGAATTTTTTGCTGGATTGGATCCATCACCTATATGAACAAAGGGTAAAAACTTAGACCCCTCTCTAATTGCCTATTTGTAACCTAAAGACCAACTTCTTGCACTTAGAAATATATGGATAGAATGAATGGTACCCTAATATCCTATTTATATTTTATGGGGATATTTTAATTGATATTTTTGGCATTTATTTAGGTTTTGAGGCCCCAAGGTTTATGAATAATTGCTAAGAACCAAAATAGGTCTAAACCCTCTTAAACCCCTAGTGAAGAATCGATTTGACTGATTGATCTCTAAGGTGAATAAGATGGATTGGAATAATATTAAAACCTCTTGAAAATTTTTCTAGACTAAAATTATATTCTCATAGTGTAATTTATTTTTAGCCATAATTGTACAAACTACATTAAATGCCCTATTTTGTAAGGATTTTAGGTGTTTTATAGGGTTTAAATAATTAAACACTTGAAAATTATTAGGGAGAGTAATTTGTGATGTATTAAATATATTAAAGCCTCAAAATACATACAATAAATTTTATAAGTGATCAACCAAACCTCATGTTTCAATTCATTCTTAAACATGCTTAAAAAGAGACTACGTTTTGAGACCATTTCATGGTTCTCACACTTTCACTCACTCTCATGACCTCAAATTTGGAATGGATGTTTGAAATAGGTTTTATAAATTTAATCACATTATTTTTATTGGTTTAAAATTTGTGGGAGATATCTAGAGCATAAAATCAGTCTTCTAGGCAAGGAAGCCTAATTAAAATCTAATTGGGAGAAGAGAACAAGAAGAAAAAGATACTTCCACTCACTCTCAAGACCTTAAATTTAGCATGGATTTAAAAATCCATACCAAGTATTAAAATATGTCGTTATTTTACTATTATAATTTATACACTATCCTAAACAATTAGGTTTACATGATTTTAGGGTTACAAGGAAAAGAGGCCTAATGAGAGCATAAGGATAAAAATAGAGTCTTGAGAGTTGTTCAATGAACCAAAATGGATTAATTCAAGTTTTTTAGTGTGTTTTAATTCCTTTATTTTAAAAATAGTGCCTTTATGAAGTTGAATTCATGTTTTGAGCCATTTGGATAAGTTAGGCATGGAAGATGAAAGGGTTTCAAGACACATACGCATATGGATGATGATTTCCATTGAAACATCATATCAAGGGAGTTTATAAATGTAGGAAAGGTGTTAAATGAGAATTTTTGAAGGAAATAATGGTCAATTTATGATAAAATTTTCCATTTTTCACCTCTCATATACAAATAAGGATAGTTTTGAAGGAGATGACCAAGGTGTCAAGTAAGTAGTCTAACTCCTATGCCACTTGGATGATTAAGCATCTTCAGAGGAGAGACATATGTCCTTATAAAAATATTGAGACTATTATTTAACTCCCTTATTTTTTTAACTCATGTGGAAAGTTGGAAATATCTCTCCTCTATGACCCTCTCTCTTCCTCATTTCTCTATAGAAGCTACCTCTTTTGGCATTATAATATATCCACATTTGGTATGGCAAAACCCTGCTAAACTGTCTACTATTTTTTCCTTTTAATAAATATTTAAAGATAGTTTAGTTCTCAAATTATTTCATAAGTGTGTCAAGTAGTCTATTTTGGATGGCAAGTGATAGTTATCTCTCCTTATATATATCTCACTCTTTCATGCTTTATGTAAATAATCTACCTTCTAATAGGTCTCATGATGTGTAAATGGTTATTTTGTGTGTCTTTAAGTGTGGATAAGACTAATAGTGTCTATGATTATTCCTAATATTCATCTACCTTGATAAATGCATTGAATTTTACCTTCATGTTGAAACACTTTTGTTAGGAGTGTCTTAGGCTTTGAGATCAATTTTGTGAATTGTCTTTCATAGTATAGGTTTAAGTAGGAATATGGAGTTAATATTGGTGCATAACCCTTTTTATATTAGTGTTTTATATCCTTATATCCCATTTCCTTCAAATTAAATAGGTTAGTGTTTAGTTGTAGGTGTTGTGCAAGGGAGATATCCCTTCAATCTAGAGACTCACCTCTAAAAATTATCACCCACAACATAAGAGGTTTTCAATTTTATTCCAAATTTAATGAGGCCAGAATAGACCTCCTTAAGAAGAAAATTTTAATAATAATAGTTTTTTCATGCTTGGTAGGACCTCACATTCTAGGAAGTTGTGAAATATATATCTTGATTTTGGCAAATCTGAAGTTGTAAAGATTCCTTCATGTAGTATCAGGCAACTCCATCACTAATTGGCTCTTGGTTGTAGAAAAGTGATTCATTTTCATGCCTAAGGTAATAAAAATATATTCTAATTAAGGCATCCCATTTAAATTTTTAGAGTTTCCTTACTATTCAATTAGAATAAAGAGGTTCACTAAAACCCATCCATACTCAAAGAAATCTTTTCCTGCTCACATACCTATTAGAAGACTTTTCTTGGTTCAAATTTGAATGATAGTAACCCCAAATAACCTACCATTTTTTTCCTTCAATTGACATATTCATTTATCACTTTCTCATTATGATAACATTCCTATGTTAGTAATCAAAAGTGTGCCTTCATATATGGGAAAATCTTTTACTACTCCTATTAAACATATAAGAAACATTGCCAACTTTTACAACATACATAACATCACTGAGGATAATGTTTCCATAAATTTTTTGCATATTTATTTTATGGGAAAGTCACTTTATTGGTATGGTACTTTGGATCCAAACTCTATCACTACATGGGATGAATAAGGTGACTCTTTGAGAAGGATATTTGAAGTTAAATCTGATCACTTCTCCTTGATTGAGTAGATGACTATAATAAAAAGAGTACATCAAGAGGACATAAAATAATTTAATAAAATATTATAAAATAATTGGGATAGGATCAAAATCTTGTTAAGGCCTACTACCCATCATTATTTTCTTTATTACCTTAAATATTTCAATAGTGGCATATCCATGATGATTCAATCCATGGGAGGGGATACTTTTCCTAATGCCTATGAGACTATTATAAGTGATGATAATTTTATTATTTAAGCTATGAATATATCCCTTAGACCTCCCATTACTTTTTTTCCTAATCTTAAAACTCATATAGCCACCATTGATCTTATTCCCACACCAAAGCATAAGCAAGCTACCTCTAAACATCCAAGCAAGAGATAAGAGGAAGATATAATCATGGCTCTTAGATAAGTGAATAAAAATCTTAAGAGGAAAAACAAAAAATAAAAATGGAGGTATATTCAATGTCTTTACCAGCCCTATCAATCCTATCAAGCTCTTATACAACCTTTTTAAAGACATTATTAATGATCAGGGTAGCTAACTTAAGTGAATAAACACAATGGAAAAAATTAGAATGATCCTTATACTTCAAGAGAATTTGTACCTATCTAAAATAATATTGTACAAGAAAATGTAGAGTAGCCTTCATGGTAACAACCTCATGACTCCTCTACTTATGTAAATGAAACATTCAATCAAGCAAATATGGATAAATGGGGAACAATGCCTTCTATGACTCAAGAAGAGAAATACATGGAGGATATTCTTAATAAAATTCTACCTTGATGAAATAATAACAAGAGGACTCATGTGAATTCAAATACCAAGCTAACTTGAACATTGGATCCAACTCTATAGTTACAAACATAAGGTCAAGGAAAAGAGTGGTTGAGGAAGTACAAGGTACAAGTGGTGGTCCAAACATGAAATATAAATAACCTTAATGATTAGGTGTGTAAAACACATTCCATGTGGCTTAGGTAAATCAAAAAACTTAGAATGTTAAAGCTTATTCTATGCCTTCTCTTATGCATCAAGTGACATAATTTAGTGGTAGTGTTATGGCTTCTAAAGGACATGACAAAGTTGGTATCTCTCCTATGAACATTATTGAGTAGATAAATAAATTACATGTAAGCATACCAATTTTGGAAACATTATCCATTCTTGGACAAATATACCTTTTCTAAAATGAGCTCTCCAAGCTCAATGCATCACCTAGGCAGCCTAGTGAAAGAGGGGTAGTTCTGATAAATGAATTAAATATTAAGGATGGGCAGACAATAAAAATGAAAAAAAGAGATATAAATCCTCAATTTTAACTCTCTATCATGATTGCATACTCATTGGTACATAATTTATTTATTGATAATGGATCAAGCACATCAGTCATGCCCAAATAAGTAATAAACAAGCTAAATTTGAAATATAAGGGGTGTTAAAGGTAGATAGATCTACTACCAAGATATTTGGCATTATCAAAGGTTTTAAGCTCACTCTCCATTATTATCCTACATTATTTATCTCTCAAGATGTTGTGGTTATGGATGTGCCACCTCATTTTTCCCTTTTCTTATCAAGGGACTTTACTGCTAAGATTGGGGGGTACTTGACTTCAGATTGGTCTTATATGGCATTTAGGATGAGGTATGGTGCTAAGGTATCTATCAAGTTTGAACCTTTGGAAAATTTTCATGTAGATCCATATATAAAAAATAAATCAAACATGAACTTCAATATCAATGAGGAGGAAGACCATCCTAATGACCAAGAATCGTTGACACCTCTTAATGTCATAGATGACCTCTATCTTGATGAGTGGGGAGCTGATAAACATGAGTTTGATTCATAAAAAATCATTAAAGAGATAGGTATGGACACATATATCATTCATGAAGAAATTAATGAGTTTCATAAGTTTTGATGATGTTATTTAACTACCTATATGGGGAAACTATTTAATGCATATGGATGATGACGATGTCCCAAGTGTGTTAAATCATGGTAGTAAATAAAATGATGCATTTATGTTTTCCAAACAAGAAGGATTCATGAACATGATAGTCAATAGGAATGTGATGATCTATGGCATCACTAACATGCCATAATGTAAGAGTTTGAAGTAAGTGGGCCTATTTTTCCTCAAAAGATATGTGGGCTTGATGGTGAAGTCGATCATGGACCTAATGAGCATAAAGAAGAATGTGAAATACAAACTAAGTATAAGGTAGCCTTGGAGGAATGTAATCAGTTCAAATAAGAAGTTTACGAGATTAGGGAGAATCATAGACATCAAGATAGTCTTGAGTCACTTACAAAGTTTTTTGGAAAAATAAGAAGGAAATCTTAATGATTATAGACATCAAGCACGACATAGCTCAAATGAAGGTGAAGTTGGGAAAGGTTTTATGATTCCTAAAGAGAAAATTGAGAAGTCTCAAATGATTATAAAAGATATAAAGAAGGATAAATTGTAAATAAGCCTAAAGGAGGGCTAAAAGGATCATTCAAAGGAGTCTCAAGTAATGTACTTATAGCTAGAAGAGGCTCCAATAATGGTAAGTCATTTAATCACCTTCAACAAGCAATTTTTCATTGACAAACATTCATAATATGATGGTTTATTCTCATAGAGAATATGTGATTCTAGAAACATTGTTTTTGACTATGGTTAAATCAAGAGGAGTTGTTTTACCACCTCAAACATGTGTTGAGGTCTTGTGCATAATATGTTAGGTGTTTTGTTTTAATGTGTTTGTTGTTGTGTGTTTTCACTAAATGCCTTTGGCATAGTGTTTTTGCTTATTATTGTGTGGTTTGGTGTGAGTTTGATTTTTCTAGAGGCATGTTAATTTTATTTTAGATCATGAGGGTGACTCCATTTCCTAATGGGAGGATAAGGACACTGATATATTAGAATTACAGGCACACTGCCCTTGTGAATTGCTCATTTGGTGACCAATTTTGACCTCCAGGTCAAAATGGTCAACCCCTATAGGTTAAAACTTTTCATAAGGTTATTCAAAATTTTATATGGTCTTGAAATAGTTTTTCAATGGTGTTTTAGTGGTCCTCATATGGTCACATCAGTAATTGATTAGCTTTGTTTGAGGTTTGATCTCACATGTACTTGTATCATCCTAGGGGTCATTCATGAGTCATGGTATTTTCAAGTAATTTCAAGGTTTATCATGGCGATGAGTTATTAAATTAGGTTCTATTTGTGTCCTTAAATTCATATTATCATGTATTAACCTCCTATTATGTTGATATTCACTATAAAGTCATTTTAGTAACCTTTTGGGCTAATTTTGAGGAATGGTACATACCACCTTCAAGTAAAAACATTTAAATAAGCCTCATAATGTAAATTATTTCACATAAGGGTAAGATATGTCATATTCTAATAAAATTTAGTTAAACTCCCAGATTGAGGAAAATACTCCTTTACAAGAATTTTGGGCACTTGTACGGCCTTAGGAGATCAACTTGCAAGTCAAAATGGTTTAAAAGAGTCCCTTCAGATTACATAGGTAATATTAAATCTTGGGGTCAATTTTCATTTCCTAAATGTCAAATAACTATCCTTCTCCTCCATCACTATTTTTATAAGCTCAGAAAGACAAAATTAAAATGCATGGTATGGCCAAGAGAAATAAAGTTAGAGGCTAATATTTTGGGAAATGATAGGTGTCATAGTAATTTTCAATTTAGTGGAATTTTTTTTAAGATTAATGATCCATCCTTTATTAATAATAGTTAAGACTATAAAGAGGTCATTATGCCTTGTCTATACAAGTAGGGTCTAATGTTGCTTTTGTTTATTCACCTAGTAATTTGATGGAGAATAATGGTTTAGTGGGATGTTTTTAGTGGAAAAATTAATCCTTTAAATTCTAGTGTCATAAAACAATTCAACTTCATGAGGTGCCTTCATCAAGGAAAAAGGTGTCTCAAGTGTATGAAATGTATCATTCCAGCTACAAGCATTTTTTATGAGTGTAAAATGTTTCCACTTTATGAATTTTTTAGGTTATTCATAATTCATGAAAACTCCCCTAATTATCCCATGATTCATATTACCTTTCCTTAAGAAGTATCCCTTTGTAGATGATACTTAAAGAGGTGTCATGTTCTTGCTCTTAGAGGCATAGCACAATTCATGATCAGTCTTCTATAGGATTAACTATCAAGCTTGACCAAAGTGGTAATGATAAATCAATTGTATGTATGGTAAATCACTACTGAACAATTTTTAAGCTCAAGATAATAAATATTAAACTCAAATTCACTCTTTATAGGGACTTATACAAGTTTCATCCACCCATAAGTTTACAGACTTGTAAGTGGATATTCATGGCCTAGGTTTCAAGTTTAGTATGTTCTGGTAATGGATAGATGTATCATATCTTCCTAAAGATTCATATGACCTTAATAGACTCCATTTCCATCATCAAAAGTGTGAATTAATAGATACTTCAACTTCTATAGATGAACCTTGTACATGAGCTAACTAATGCATAGACTGTACATACAAATGAATAAATTTTAAGATGTCATAATGTTTAAGCATAGGTTAATAAGATTATTTATAATGTTATAGGGATTTTTTAAAGAATTGACACAATATCCAAAACTCAATAATTTGGTTTTTCTCAATAGTCTATATAAGCAAGAAAAGATACCTATAGGTTATAAACATGTAGGTCCTCTTTTAAACAAAAGGGATTGATTCATGCTAAGAACAATTGGCTTAGAATATGAATCCAAATAGAATGAGAATGCAGAGACCCATGAATACTCTTATTTTTTTTATAATCATAGGGTTTAGGTATCTAGTGTCATAGTCACTAATTGAGTTCACAATCTTTAGGAACTCATACAAAGGTTTGCATATGGAGGTAAGAAGGTAACGTCTATAAGTGTCATAAGAGGCTAATAGACTCTATAAGATAGTGAGAAAATAAATTCAAATAAAGTTTGGATACTTTCAATGTGTCAATGGCATAGTTGATAATGTCAAGTAGAAGACTCAATGTTTAGACTCTTTCTTAATAATCACATACCACCATGTGTTAGATATAGGTAGAGAATAAGTGTGTGTTTGTGTGGTGTAGGGTTTTGGGAATGTTGAGAAGGTTTTAAACTATAAATAACATAAAAATAGTTATTTATATGTTTAATTTTTATAATTGAATTCTTAAAACCCTAAAATTCATTCAGACCATCCTAATGATCATCTACAGGTTTGCTTAGCAAGCAGGCTAGTTTTAAGCCTAAAGAGAAGAAAGAGTGCACAAAAGGAGAATTGGAGACTATCTTTGGTGATAAAACAAGTTTAAAAGGCCATTTTAGGTTCAATATACCTAAATTAGGTTCATAAATATGACTAAATAGGGCTCTCTAAAACCTGCATACATAGTCAAAATAGTGTCTATAGGCATGCCTACTTTCATGAGAGATATTTGATTATTTGAGAGAGTTAAAGGTATATGATATGTCTGATGGAAGTAAAAAAATTTAAAAGTTTTCATGGTAATATTATGACTCCATATAAATCTTAGACACATCAAAAGTGAGGCTAATGTAGATAAGCCATGTCTAGGCTTATAGAACCTAACACTACATAGGTAGACCCCAAGTACATTCATGAAAAAAGTGTCCTGTTTGGGGTAAAATGAATAATTAAGGACATTTATGAATGTTTAATTATATTAAAAACCCTTAAATATCATATAAAATCAATGAAGGATAAGCAAAGTATTAATTTGGCCTTTGAGACCTCCTCAAACTCCTCTCATGTAGGATAACAATGCAAGACTCACTTTCTTTTACTTTTTGAGATCATGATACTATGTATGGAGTTATATGGTTTTCATGTATGATAAATATGTCCCCATAATTCAATTTTTTGTAATTTATTAGTGTATTGGATCCATCACTTGTATGAAGAAAGGCTAAAAAATTTGAACCCCTCTCTAATGGCCTATTTACAACTTGACCAACTTTTTGCACTTATAACTATATGGCTAAGATACTAGGGATAGGTAATAGGGATATTGTTATTTATATTTGTTTCATTGATTTAGGTTTTAGGCCCGAGGGTTTATGAACAATCACTAAGAACCAAAATAGGTTTAAGCCCTCCTTAAACCTTAGTGAAGACCTGATTTGATAGATTGATATATAAGGTGAATAATATGACTTTTAATTATCATGAAAACTCTTGAATTTTTTTTTATAATCCAATTATACTCTCAAGGTGTAGTTTGTTTGTACTTGTAACTATTTGAACTACATTAAATGCCCCATTTTTCAAGGATTTTAGGTGTTTTATAGGGTTTGAATAGTTAAACACTTGAAAAATATTTGTAAGTGTAATTTTGGGTGTATTACCTATATTATATCATAAAAATACCTATAATATATCTTGAAAGTGATCAAACAAACCTCATTTTTCAAGGCAATCTTAAATAGGCTTAAAAGAGACTAGGTTTTAAGACCATTTCATGGTTTTGACACTTACATTCACTCTCAGAACCTCAAATTTGTCATGGGGGTTTTTGATAGGTTTTTTAAAGTTAATCACACACTTTTTTATGGTTTCACATGTGTGGGAGATATTTGGAGTAGAAAATCAATCTTCTAGGTAAGGAGGCCTAATTGAATCCTAATTGGGAGAAGAGAACAACAAGAAAAGATACTTGCACTCACTCGCAAGACCTAAAATTTTGCATGGATTTGTAAAGACATATTGGGTCCTAAAATATTTTTTCAATTTTATAGGATCACCCATAAACTATCCTACGCAAGGAGGTTTACATGATTTTAGGGATACAAGGAAAAAATTCCTAATGAGAACATAAGGAGCAAAATAGAATCTTGAGATTTATTCCATGAACCAAAATGGATTGATTAAGGTTTTATAAGGTATTTAAATTAGTTTCATGTAATTTTAGTGCCTTGATGACGTTTAAGTCAAGTTTTGATCCATTTGGACAAGCTAGGCATGGAAGATGAAAGTTTTTCAAGACACCTAAGCATATGGATGATGATTTCCACTAGAATTTCAAATCAAGGGAGTTTATTGATGTAGTAAAGGTTTAAAATGATAAGTTATGAAGTCATTCATATTGAATTTATGATGAAAAGGTCCATTTATCATTTATTATATGCAAAGAAGGGCAATTTTGAAGGAGATGACCAAGGTGTCAAGTAAGTAGTCTGACTCTTATGCCACTTAGATGAAGAAGCATCTTCAAAGGAGAGACATATGTCCTTAGAAACCTATTGATACTTTTATATAACAACCTTATTATTTTTAACTCATATTTAAACTTGGATATATCCATCCTCTATGCCCCTCTCTATCTTCCTCATATATGTACATAAGCTACCTCTTTTGGTATTATAATGCTTCCAAATTTGTTATGGTAAAGTTCTATTAAATTGAATACTAATTTTGCCTTTCAATAAATATTTAAATTTGGTTTATTTCTCAAATTTTTGCATAATTGTGTCAAGTAGTCTATTTTGGATGGCAAGTGATAATTATCTCCCCTTATATCCATCTCACTCTTCCATGATTTGTGTAAGTAATTTACCTTTTAATAGGTCTCATGATGTATAAATGGTAGTTTTGTGTTATTTAAGTATGGATAAGACTACTAGTGTCTATGATCAAAACTACTATTCTTCTACCTTGAGAAATATAATACATTCTACCTTCATGTTGAAACACTTTTTTTAGGAAAACCTTAGGCTTTGAGATCAGTTTTTTGAATTTTATTTCATAGTAAAGGTTCAAGTAGGACTGTGGAGTTCATATTGGTGCATTACCTCTGCTAGATTAGTTTTTAATACCGTTCTATCCATTTTCCTTAAAATCAAGTAGGTTAGTGGTTATTTGTTGGTGTTGTGGAAGGGAGCTAGCCTTTCAATCTAGAGACTAACCTCTAAAAATTATCACCCATAACATAAGAGGTGTTTCAATGTTATTCTAAATTTAAGGTAGGCTAGAATAGCCCTCCTTAGGGTGAAAATTTGAATATAAAATTTACATCAATCATAGGTTTCACTATATTATTGAGTTAATGACATTCTTGAATATAAAACGTGAGAAATTATATAGAAGTAAAATATATATGTGTTTTATTATTTTTGGAATATTAGAGTTATATTCCGAAGTAATAAAGGTCTAGAATATGGGGAGAATTCTAGTTTTATGTAGTAAAATATAAGTTTATGCTAATTTAATCAAATTAACTTACATAGGGAAGAGAATATAAATAAATATTAACTTAGCTGGTTTTATGCTAAAACTAATGATTTTGAATCTAGAATTAGAAGAGCAAGATTGGGACATTATCTAATTCAAGATCTGGTCTCTATTTTTTTTATTAGATAAGAGAATTTAAAATAGGACACCCTAGTGTTTGATGCTACATTCCTTTCTTATCACTATTATCTTATGGATAAAAGATTTTTGGGTTTTATTCATCTGTTCAATATGACCCTTCATACCAAATTTAAAGTCTTAGAAGTCATGAGAGCTTATTATAGGTCTGTTTCAATCTTTAGTACATGTATTATTCTACACACATGGAAACAAAAATAGAATCAAATAAAAATGTGGAAATTTCGGGTTTTGGGAAGAATGATCACAAAATCAAGAACCCATGTTGTTCTGATTGTTGCCTACATTAACACTAGAGCTAGGGTCTCAGATCCGATGTAGTTCTCCCTTAAGGGACATGCATAATCAATGTGCACAACTGATGCAAGAATGAATTTCACCCAGGCTCTTCCCTTATTAAGCATGTAAATTTATGTGTGATGTAGACAATTTGAGCTATAATATTAATTGACTTTATTATGTCTAATGTGCTAAAATAGTAAGTGCTAGATACAAAATGCCTTGTGTAGTCCTTTATATTGGAGACTCATTATATTGAATGTGAGAGATTTATTTGCATTTGGATGACATTGGAAAAATTAGGAACAAAGAAAATAAAAGGGGTAAGACTCATCTTATAGAAGAAACTGATTGTTGGAACCAAAATTATGCTTGGACAATAGTTCTTGAAACTAAACACCCTAGGTTTTAGCACTGTATTCTTATTTGGGTACTATTATCTAGGGGATGTAAGACCTAGGGGGATGGGTCTGGGTCTAAAAAACGTGCTTGGGCCTAAAAGGGCCAAGTCTAGAAAGCTATGGATGACTAGGAATAATCAAAGATATGTCTAGGGGATGTAGTAAGACCAAGACAAGTCAGATAAAAAGACCTAGCTAAATGTGAATAAAAACTAATATCCTTGAGTCAAAGTCTCTGGTGAAAAGACATAACATGTGTGTTTTCTTGACCAATTTAGGGTGCATAAATTTTCCCCCCTTTAATGTAGTGACATAATTAAATGAAGTACTAGAGTAAAATAAAGAAAGAAGATGCGTACCTAAACTTACGTATGTGAAGCTAAGTGTGTTAAAAAGGGCCCAACTTCCTATCCAGAAAAGTGGATGAAGAACTAAAATAATTCTTGGAAAAATAAGGAATCCTTGTAATAGATGCCCCCTATACTGAATCTAAATCGTGCCTAGAGAAAGAAGGAATCCTTATAATATATTCCCTATATACTAAATTTGAATAATCTAAACTAGATTTGAGAAGTGCTCGAAAGTCCAAAACTAATGTCTATCCTCTATCCCACACAAAATATTGGGTCAAATTCTAAGTAGTACAATGGACCAATCATTATAGATGACCATATGATCTAACCTAGTGAAAATAAGAGTAATGGTTAGGTGTAAATTGAAAATGCTAGTAAAATGTGTAAGAAGAAGATGGTATGTCCTACCATCCTAATATACATAATCCTAGAAGATGGAGGATATGAAAATTTATGTCATGCCCCACAAATTTGACATGTGAGTGATGCATCTAAAAAATATAAAAATCTATATATTCACATGTGATATGATCTATCATGTCATGTCCCATGTTCAAAACTAGAGATCAAAAACAATGTGCTCTGCACTATGCCTATAATCTATGATCTAGTCTATAACTATGTCATGTTATATGAAGTTGTATGTGTGAGACATGTAGTAATGTAGATGTCTCTAAATTTGGTATCTAGATAGTTTGTATATTTGTAAAATAAAGGTGTATCCCTCTGAATGCCTGAGTAATGCTAAGTGACCCACTAAAATCTGAATCATAGTATAATCCTAATTTGAATAATGCTAAGTGACTCATATAGTCTAGACCACTTTATAGTCTTGAGCAATCTAAGATGAGTAATGCTAAGTGACCCATATAGTCTGAACCAATGTATAATCTTGACCAATCTGAGCTAAGTAATGATGATAATTTGAATACTAGATGTGTAAAACTAATGTTAAGTGACCCATGTAGTCTGAATCCCTATGTGTTTCGACTGATTTGAGTTGAATATGATAATTTAATTGCTATAGGTGTGAGAACCATGGTGTATCCATCTATGAGATTGGATAGGTGTGTTGGATAAGTTTAGGAATAGGAATAATGGGAATGATTCCCCCCTTTTGGGGAGAGGGATGAAATATGTGATAGAGGAGGTTGAGCCAAAAGTGATGAATAATGGTAGAATGTATAAGAACTTTGTTGGTATGTATTAAATAGATCAAAAGCCTATTATTTAATTGGTGAGATTGAATTACTCAAAGTGAAACATGTCTTTAATTGGTTAGGATCAAAGCTCGTATCTGAGCATAGTAGAGATATAAAGATGTTTGTATCATGGTAGACAAATGAGATAATAATAGATTTGAATGGCGTGAAAGGTTGATTTATTGAATAGGCTGGGTTGTTTGAATTCTTTAAATGAATGTTGAATGGTGAGGACCAAGTTATATGAAAGTTGAAACAAGTTTTTGATCAGTGAGGACCAAGTTGTGTATCTAGGTATAAGATAGGTGTAGAGATGTGTGTATCATGGTAATCAAACTATGTATTAAGAGAGAAAGGGTTATATGATGTTGAAGGTATCATTGTCATGGTTTCAAGGAATAAAATGGTTTATAAAATAGAGATATGGATCTCAAGTTATGGGAAAAAGAGTATTTTTCTTTGAATGAGAAAGTGGTTTGATATAGGAAAATTTGACTAAATCTTGACTCATTTGTGCATTGAATAGTTTGAGAGTTGGAGCTCTAGAGTGGAAGACATGTCAAGGAGATGAGTACCTGTTGTGACCCAGTTTGAGCAGTTGGTAGCCTAGATTGAGGCTAGTGGAGAGATTATCCTGGTAAGTAGCTAAACACATGTTTTAGGCTTGTTTAGGAACCTATTTTAATGATTTTGAGCTGTTTTAAATAATTTTAATAAAGTTTGACTAGGTTCAACACTCTTTTCCTACATCCAACACTATTGTCTAGGATCCAACACTATTGTCTAGGTTTTAGCACTCCTGTCCAACACTGTTATCATGTACCTAGCACTGTTACCCTATAGGTTGGATTTTTGGGGCTAAAGCTTGGTTTAGATGTTGTATTTTTTTTTGGAAATTTGGTTTGGCATGGTGAACTAATGCAATTTCTATTTGATAGGATTTTTGACTTGTAATCTATTGTTGTTTAGGTTGGCTTTTTAGTTGGACTAGTTGGATGATACATGTTGTGTTTTATTGTTGTGTAGGGTGAGGTACATATGAGAGAGTTCTATAAAGGCCATGTAATGGATACTCTGAGGTTGTTTACTTTATCAGTTGATGAGTGTGTTGTTATGGATAGGGCTAGTTGGGTCATGTATGTGATCTTGGTATAGTGCAGTGGGATAGATATTTGATCATTGCCCTATGTGAGAGGTGGAATGCTAATATGTGTACATTTTGGCTTCTTATAGGGGAGATTACTGTGACCTTAGAGGACATGTATTAGATTCTACATTTGTTGATCAATGGGAGATGAGTGTCTTTACAAGATGACATGGATGTGGATGTCATTGATCATGCATCTAGATACTTTATAGGGGTGCCTAAAGGAGTAAATTAGAGAGGTAGTGACCGTGATATATTACTATCAGTTATCATGTATTCAAGTGTTTTATGTCTATGGAAGTGATTGGTTTTATTATTTTATTTTTTTGTTACTATGGATGGAAGTGGAGTATCTATCACTTATACGATGCATAGAGTGGTTTAGAGCATTGAGATGTATGGTACTATTTTTTCATGGGGGAGGAATATGCTTGCCCATTTATATAGGGAATTATATAGATTGAAGTAGGAGTCATTCAGTGGTGGTGTGGATGAAACCACCTTATTACATTGTTGGGCTTATGAGCACATAGTAGTGGTGCAGTTGATTGGATTGCTAAGGGTGAGTTGGGCATATCCAAAGTTATTTTGTGAGTAATGGATGAGTGATTTGGATAGTTGATCTCTTAGGATATATCATTATAGGAGGTTTATAGATAGATTAGTGGATGACAATATCAAATGGAGGCCTTATAGAGGATTTCTAGGATGGTCAGAGGATGGAGAGAAGCTATAATATATGAGAGTGAGTTATTGGTTACATGATCACTCATCTAGAGTTTATGAGTGCTTTTAGTATGAGCATGTGACTAGGTAGTTTAGAGTTTGATAGGATGTTCCTCTTGTAGTGTGGGTATGGTTGAGGAGTGCATGGGTACCAGCAAGAGTAGGGACTCATGGGAGACCTATTGAGGCTGAGTTGGCACTATTACTTATGGATGCATGAGATATGCTTATAAATATTCTTGATGTAGATGATGTGGGATGTACTGAGGGATATAATTCATAGTGGGCTAGGTATTTTTAGGCTCCATTATATTCTATAAATGGAGTGGATGTTCTTATATATGAGGATCTTGAGATGATCTAGACAATGGGAGGTAATCAGAGATTGGAGTTTTCATTATACCTATGTTTATGATTTAGTTTGGATTTATAAATATGTATCTAACATAATGTTGTAATTCTTATGTCAGTGGGTGAGGTGGGAGGTGTATAGGGTGAGGCACCTACTAGGGTTAGTGGTGGGGATGATGTGTTCTAGGAGACTATCATTGAGTCTACACTACATGAGCTTACATGGCATGTTCTTGATGATGTTGTGGAGGGGGGTTTGATAGAGAGAGTGATAGTTATGGCTGGTGTTTATGCTCATTTATTTAAACAAGCTATTATATCTACATCTACATATGTTAAGGTAGTGGGAGAGAGAGATGAGATGAGGGCTAAGTGAGATAGGCATAGGATGCCTCCTCCTGATTATGGATCAGTGAGTTTAAAGATTATGGATGATTATATGGATCTTTAGTGATGACATACATACTTGCATGAGGAGTATGTCCATTTTTTGGAGTGAGATAATTAGTGGTAGAGGCATTTAGGAGTTCAAGGAGGTGTAAGGTCATTGAGTGCTAGATAAGATTATAGGACTAGTACTAGATGCAAGAGTGAGATTGAGAGTGAGTGCATGACCCCTATTTATGATTGACTATATTTTGATATGATATTTACTTGAAAACCTAGTAATATATATGGATGTTGGTTTGATTTTGAACTTATGTGTATTTGTGTTATGTATTTTGGAATATACTAGTATTGTAATGTTTTGATTTTTAAATAGTTGATTTAATGTTGATGTTGGATTTACATATGCTTGGAAAATGGTACATGGAATATGTAACTTGATTATTTTGATATGTTTGGTGAGATATTATTTGGGATGTGATTAAATTGTTCATGATATGTTTAGATGTGTATTTTAGGTTTAATTTGTGATTATATGCAAAAAAAAATGTTGGTTTTTGTAATTGGTAAGATTTGATTTGGTAATATATGGACTTTGATAGTCTAGTTCTGACTAGGGATGGCTATCTAGAATTAAGAATGTTAGTTGTTAGTAGGTAGGGATGTAATATAGAATGATTTTAATTTATTCCTTGAGAGTGGCTCAATAATACAAAGTTTAGATAGACCTTTGGCTCCATCATTTCCTTGCTAAGTAAATCTATAAATTGATGTTAAAATGAATGTATGTTATATCACACTATTCTATATCACTATCTAAATCATATCAGCTACATGAAAAATTGCCCATATTACTCATACTATGTAAGAATTGGCTCTATAGTTGATACTATCTACTATGAAGAAGGCTCATCTATCTATAATTGAATACCTTGTGGCCTCTAATGTGATGTCTATGAATGTGCAATATGTTGAGATGGAACTAAAACCTATACTAAGGGTTCATTTAATCTTAATCATAATGGGTTGTTACCTGAGATAGGACCTTGAAAACTTGACTGTAATGAGTATCTCTCTAAAGAACTACTTTGTAATGTGGGTTCAACTAGTCTTAATCATAGTAGATTGTTATGTGAGATAAGACCCTAAAAGGTCAACTATAATTAATATATTTGTGGAGCAGTACTCTACTATGGTGCCTTTGAATCTATTGGATATATATATGGAACTACACTATGTATACCATGTACTACACTACTATATGTGGGTTTTCTGTATTGTACTAGTTTTTAAACATTTTGAATAGTTGGAATAGGAGATATCCTATGATATTGTGTCCAAAAACCTACATTTTTCTCATGATGAGTGACTGATGATTCCTATAAAGGAATTACTTGGGATGACTCAGTCATGGAGGAATGAGGTCTAGGGTTTCATAATAGAGGAGGTATCTGTGCCCCTTGTGTGAATGCTATAATACCATCATCAACACATCTAGAAATGCAATCTCAAAGTCCAAAATAGTTATCATCATTGTGTCCATGGATATGATGATAGTTAAAAAAGGGTCAATGTGGCTATCTATGTAACTGATGCAGATCTCATCGATGAATAAAAGGTAATGTGATTAACCTCTTATCTATTAGTGCTAATAAAATGATAGATGGATTATCCCACTTTGAATCAAACTATAGTGGTGTTTTTCAATAGTTCTCTATAATGCATACTATAGGTTGTGTTCTAAAAATTTACTCTTTATTCTTGAATGGTTCATTTTTCTATTGTGGTCTCCTATCTTGTTTAGGACATGGTGGATGTTGAGTAGTAGGAGATAGATCTAAAGGTGTTATTATGAAGTCTAAAGTAATTTGATTAACTAAATTTTCCTCAATTAATCCTAATTTATTTTCCAAAGCTAGAAATATGTAACACAAATGTCTAAAACAAGGCTATATCTGATATGTAGATGGTCAAGAAGAAGTTAATGAAGGCCCTTGATGAAGATATGTTGAATCTCTAGATCTGTTGGTTTGTATATCAATCTTAACATGTGAGCTTTGAATCTTAAAATATATTCACTAACTGGCTCTGAAGAATTCTAATGTAGTGTGGCTAGTTTCTTAAATGTAACATGAGGGCCCATGTTTATGATGTATTTTTTGATAAATGCCTCCTCTAAGTCATCATATGTGTGTAATGAACTGATGAGGAGTATATGAAAGAATCAATTATATGTTTCCCTAACTAATGTCTTCTAAAATAACTTGAGTGGAATAAAAGGGCTTGCATGAGGTGGCAAAGCCTTCCAAAAGGCCTGAAAATGTGCGAATGGATCTCCAATTCCATCAAAATGGGGTAATGATGGTGTCTATAAATTCTTAGGAAATGTAGCTTTTATGAATGTCTTTGGAATAGGGTTACCATATAGATCATTGGCATCTATCCAAGATTTATAAGTTTTATTTTCCAAGGTATGGAGATGTACTTGGTGTTGTAGTTCACTAACTACATGCATCAAAGAGATGATCTCTTGGGATAGTACATTAGCATCTTGAAGTGGTTCATTTAATCATTGAATTTGATTATTAATTTTAACCATGGGAATGATACATTTAGTGATTAGATCATAAAAAGGGGGTGTGCTCACTTGAACCTTGGGAGTAATGGTAACTTGAACCTTACTAGAGGGATGTGGGATACCATTCTCTTTAGGTGAGGAGTGAAAACTAGGTTCTACTATAGTGAGGGGTGGCTTGGGAGATTAATTGGTATCTTTATGTTTTAGTGAATCACATTCTAGTTTAGTATAATATGTGCTATTAACATTGACATATGCATCATTTGACATAGAATAATTAATGGAAGTAGAAACATCATTTGGAATTGCATTAGGTTTGAGAGGACTAAGAGAAGGGTTAGAAGCATGAGATATATTTTCTTCTTCACTATATGCATAGTAATCATCATCATTCCATGCATGATCACAATATTCATTTTATTAATTTGAAATAGAAGAATTTTAAGTATCATTTTCATATTCACTTTCATTCTCATATTAATTTTCATGTTCACTATCATATTCATCATCACTTCCATCACTGTTAGAGAGAGATGTAAGAGAAAGAGTTAATTTCTTTCTAATATGCAATAAGTTATCATTGGAATTTGGGATATCATGTGTATCTATGATATCCATGGATGAAGTATATGCATTTTATTCATTTTCAACATGATAAGTGAGAGTAGAAGAGATATCATTTGAACATTCTTTTGAAATAGTAGAGTTAGGAACACATAATGCATCATTTGAACTATGATTTGGTAATTTTATTCTATTGCATCTATATTGTTGTATTTTGAACATAATAGTAGCAAAAGGTAGAGAAATATTAGGTTCGCATGGAAGGAAATCATCACCAATAAGAGGTACACTTTGAAGTGCATTATTAATTTGTGCATTTTGTACATTGTGCCTAGGAGAATGAGGTGAGAAGTATCTTTCCCATTTATCAAAATTATTTTCCTTAGAAGAAGGAATAAAAGAGATAGGTTTAAGAGAAAAATATTTATCTATTTGTGATTCACCCTCATCATTACATACAACATCATATCCTTCATTACAATAATATTCATTGTCTTCACTATAAATGAAATCATTTTCTATAGTTTTAGCTAATGTGTAATTTTGTAAATTTGCCCAATCATTGTCATAATTATAAGAAAATTTTAAAAATTGATCTATGGGATGAGAAGGAGGAATTGCCTTTGTGGCCATCTTATCACCAAAGAGAATTTTTAAAATTATTATGAATCACATAAATGCACAAAGAGCTACTAACATTGAATTTTGAAAATTAATTTTGATAACCCAAAAAATTTGCAATAGATTCAAAATATTTTTCTAAAAATTGTAAGAGAGGGAAATTTGAGGTTTGAGGACCTAGTTTGGAAATCTAGGGTTTGGAACTAGGGTTTTAGAATTTTTTTCAAAATTAGTGCAATAATTTGAAAAATTTAGACAAAATATGTAAAAATTTTCTTGAAAAACTTAGGAAAAATTATAAAATATTTCTAAAAGTAGCAATATATTTCTCCTAGTGTGTTGAATGTGTTTGTATGAAAAAAGGACCTAGTATGTGCAAACTAGAGTTTGAACAAAATATATGATATTTTTCAAATGAATTTATAAAATTTTTATTTTTAAAATTAGGAAAATTTAGGAAGTTATGGCAAAAAATCAAAAATAATTATCCCTGGGGTTTTTAGGGTTTTTATGCTAAAGTTTGAAGTAAGTTAGGTTCACCAAATGTTTTATTATTTTCAAAATATTGGAGTTATATTTATAAGTAATAAAGGTATAGAATATGGGGAGAATTCTAGTTTTATGTAGTAAAATATATTTTTTTTCTTATTTAATCAACTTAATTTACATAGGGAAGAGAAGATAGATAAAGATTAACTTAGTTGGTTTTATGTTGAAATTAATGATTCTAAATCTATAATTAGAGGAGAAAGATTGGGGTAGTGTTTGAATTTTGGATCTGGTCTCTATTTTTTTATTGGATAGGAGCGTTGAAAGTAAGACACCCTAGTTTCTGGTGCTATAGTCCTTTCCCAACTCTATTATCTTGAGGCTAAAATATTTTTGGGTTTTTTTAGTCTACTTAGTATGACCCTACGTACCAAGTTTCAAGTCCTTAAAGTTAATGAAGCTTATTGTAGATTTGTTTTAATTTTTAGTACATGTATTAGTCTACACACATGGAAAAAACAAATGGAATCAAATCAAAAGGGGAAATTTGGGTTATGGGAAAAATTATCACACAATCAAGAACCCCTACTATTCTAATTGTTACCTACATTAACCCTTAATCTAGGGTCTTAAATCCAATGTAGTTCTCCCTTAGGGGACGTGCATAATCAATGTGTAAAATTGATGTAAGAATTAATTTTTCTCAGGACCTTCCTTGATTAAGAATGAAAATCTATGTGTGATGTAGATAATCTGAGATATACTATTAATTAATTTTATTATGTCTAATGTGCCAAAATAGTAAGTGTTAGATACAAAATGCCTTGTGTAGTCCTTTATATAGGAGAATCATTATTTTGAATTTGAAAGATTTAATTGCATTTTTATAACATTGGAAAACTTAGAAACAAAGCAAATAAAAGGGGTAAGACTCATACTATAGAAGAAACTGATCATTAGAACCAAAATTGTGCTTGGACAACAACACCAAAAATTGGACACCCTAGGTTTTAGTGCTATAGTCCTATTTGGGCACTATTGTCCAGGGGATGTGGGACTTAGAGGGATGGGTATGGATCTAAAATAGATGCCTGGGCCTGAAAAGGTTAAGTCTAAAAAGCTAAAGATGACTAGGAATAAGCAAAGAGATGTTAGGGGATGTAGTAAGGCCAAGACAAGTCAGATAAAAAGACCTAGCTAAATGTTAATAAAAACTCATATTCTCCAGTCATAGTCTCTTGTGAAAGGACTATAATATGTGTGTTTTCTTGACCAATTTAGTGTGTATACAATATGAATGTGAGAAATTATGTGGAATTAAAATATGATATAAAAGTGATAAATTATGAGAAATGAATGTCAATTAAGAATTTTTAGTTGTTTAGAGTGAGTTATTTGAGTGAAATATAGTGAATAATATTCGATATGTATGGAATTTGAAAATTAATGTTTTGATAAATTTATTCTTGTTAAAGTTGATTATATCTATTAATTGATTTAAATTCCTATATATCATTAAGTTTATTTGATATTGTTAGTATATTTTATACATAACATTTAAAATAACCTTTCATATGCCTTAAAACTAGTTTACTGGTTTATAGGACCCATATAATTAAACTAGTATAATTATAATTTAACCTTGATGATAAGTGAAATGGTTGATTGCTTATAATTTTAACATTAATTTTTTTACAACTCCATTAGTGAAATTTTAAATAAATTTATCTTTTTATTGATTTTTCACTCTCTCGTAAATCCTTTCTCTTTTTTCTATGACCATTATAGTACTTATAACTATTTTTCAACTAGATAGTGATATTATTGATAAACAAGTTTGATCTTGCTTTGAATGTAGTACATTATAATTGTTATAACCACCCTGAAGAAATCCAATATATCCTAAGGGTTATTAACTCTAAATAATTCTCACCTTTAATTAAAAATGAATATTTATATAATTTATTCAAACACGTGTTGAAATCATTCAATATAATATGTGTTTAAGACAAGAAATACAATAAATTTTGGATAATAAACCTAATCTGACCATGAATTTTCTTACCTCTGGTTATAATAGTACATCTAAATATATTTAATTGATTTTTCTAAAATGGAAGAATAAATTTATATAAATTTAATTTATGATATCATGCCTAACTTACATGTAGATAGAGACAAAGATGAAGTCCTTCACAATAAAGCAATGTTTGATGTTGAAGATGCAATAGTTAATCCTCAGATTAAAGGTAATCCCATTGATATTAGGAAAAATATTAAAAACTCACTTCATTTAAAGGAGTTGATGTTCTTAAATTCTTAAGATATGTTGGTGAGTTATGGGATGATCATTTGGATTCTTTTAAGTTAGTCTATGCCACCTTAGGAATTAGAAATTAAAAAGTGTTTACTATGATTTTCATCTAGACATTAGAAATAAATGTTTTAAATAATTCATCAATTTACCTCTTTATTTTATCAAAGAGTGTAAATATATTTAAGGTTAGTTATATCTATGCGTTGGTAAGGACAAGGACAATTTAAAACTTGTCTATGAACTTGATACTATCTCAATTAGCCCTAGTGAATAAATATATCATTTCATAACAGGATTTACAAGGCTTAGATTAAAAAAACTAGCCAAGTTTGAGACCTCATAAAAGGTTTAAAATATTTTATTATTGCAATGATCATTATTCAAAATACGTAATGGCTCTATAAGACAAAGACATAACAAAATATTATGAAACCATCACCTTTTGCATATAATATGAAAAGAAACTTAAAATGATTGGTTTTTATGATAGATTTTTTATTAGATCATATTATAATAGTGCATCAATTCTAAAATGATTCATAATTTATGAAATGAGCTAGTTTTCATTAATAAAAAATTGATTGATAAACCTTATACTTTGATAAGATAGTAAATATAATAAATAATAGAGATGGATAAAAAATTACTATAATTTTTGTGAACTAGATCACAACATTAAAAATTATATTTCTATGATAAAATTTATAAATTATTTTAAGAGAAAATAAATTATATCTTATAAATTATTAGTTAACATAATTTGTGTAGTTCCACATAACCTTCAGATGAATCTAAGATTGTTAATTCTTATGCAATCCAAAAATGAAGTAAAGATTACAATACTTCCATTAGAAATAATTCAAATGTAGAAAAACCTATAAGTAATCAACCTCCTAAAATTAACCTAAATAAAAATGTAAATCTAAGATTCAAGGTAATATTATTGTAGATACTCAAGTTAAACTATCTAAAAAATAAAACCTTTTACCTATTGGATACAATAATTCACATTACCATCATACCTTTAGGACTATAAATCATACACAAAATACAACACTCAGAACATATAAAATAGTCACATACCTAATCAACACAAATCAAAAATATTCCTTGCTACAAAGTGTTGATTTTCCTTGTCAACAAGATAATATAAATATAATTTTTAAGACTATTAATCCTTGAAACATTGTTCACCTACAAGAATAAATACCTCAAGAGGAACACATTCTTTTTCAATATGTTGATCCTCTTGGTTATATTCCTTATTTTTTCATTTTTATTAAGAATGTTGACAAAGTTATATTCCTTATTTTTTCATTTTTATAAAGAATGTTGACAAAGTTATTCATAATTATATCCTTGATATACGTGCTTATATGAATATTATGCCTAAATTTATTGATAATCAACTGGGTATTAACTTTGAGAAGGAAAATTGGAAGCTCATAAGAACTGACTCTAGATAAACTAAAATTTGTGGTGATTTTCATGATATATTCATTAAAATTTCTCAGGATGAATGAATTAGGTGCATGATAAATGTACAAGTTTTTGCTATTACAACTAATTTTTAGATAGTTAATTTGCTTTGGACTAGAGCTCTAACTAGTCTGGGACACAATCAAGGGCCTATATCCCCAAGTGATCATCTATCAAAACTACCATATTTATAAAAAATGGCCACAACTAGTCCAATAATACCAATGAATGGCCAAAATCAACCTGAGAATACTATCAATAGCCACAACCAGCCCAATAATAGTAATGATCAGCCATAACATATCCAAGAATGCCAATGACCATCCATAATTATCATTTAATACCATATTGAGATTTGAATGTAGGTGGTGTTTGTAACAACTAAGTCACTTTACTAACTCATCCACATCTCATCAATGATATTACCAATAATTATTTTATGTTGTTAGGAATAAACTAGTCCAAATATTCATTTTATTTTATAGGTAAATATATAACTTGGGTCCTTGTAGGTAATGAGATTGCTTTCATGCATAGCGAATATTCATATGGTATTCCTATGAAGAATATACTAGTAAGTTTTATTTAAGCTGAAACTAGGATTGTAAATTATGTTATATTGACTTTGGATGAACCTAATTAACAACATGCTAGAACAGTTCTTAAAGAAACCATTTGGTCTATGTGTTTTAATTGTTCTAATTCTAAACATGGTTGTGGAGTAGGTGTAATTATTTCATCTCCTTTAGGTAAAATATTAAAGTATGTTTTTTAGTTATCCTTTGGAACCACAAAAAAAATGGTTGAATTCAAAGCCTTATGTTTAGGTCTTAAAAATATGTCAAACTGAATATCAAACATTTAAACATTTTTTTTTAAATTATGAGTTTGTAATTAGATAGGTTATAAATATTTATAAGATAAACTAGTCATTTATGCATAGTTACAATTTTAAAATGGCCATTATAATTTTTTTTAAGCCTTTAATGTGCCTCACATACTTAGAGAATATAATATTCATGCTAATAAAAATGTTGTGTATGCATCTAATCTAACTATTAGTGAGGTTTAACTTAATGCTAAATGCACTTTTATTGAGGTTTTTCAACCCATATACCTAATTTGGAAACTAATTATCATATTTTTTAAAGTGATAATCATATTGATTGATTCCTACAAGACAATTATTTTGATAATGTTGACTACATATTAAACTATGGTGATACTTGTAGCTAAGTGGGGAAGAGATACCCATTGGCTCAAAAATAATAGAATTTATCTTTTCACCTCAAGATCAACTTAGATTTTATATAACTGAGGAGTAGTTGAGATTAATAATTTGAGAGACCATCCTTATCAACTTAGGCACCCAAAAAGATCTTAAATATGTTGATTTAGACATACAATTCATAATGAAAGAAAATGTATTATTATTAAAATATCAAAAGAATTTATCAATATTTTTGCTTGGTCATATAAATATATTATGGGATATGATAAAAAAAATAATACAACATGATATTCATATAAAATATGGTATAAACATATTAGTAAAAAACCTTGTAAATTCAACCTTTTGTTTGAAGACACCATTAACAGAGAGATGGATAAAATGTTGGATGACAATGTCATTTTTATAGTTAGATATTATGATTATGTATAACATTTAGTATTAGTACATAGAATTAATGGTTTCATTTGTTTGTTATTTTTAAAAAATTAAATCATGCTAGTGTAAAGGACAATTACACATTACCAAGTCTTAATCAAATTGTAAATTAGGTTGTTGGGTCTAAAATTATGTCCTTGTATTCTTAGGTTTTAATTATATCTTTGTGAGTTTTGAAGATACGTAGAACCAACTTTATTACACATAGAGGTGCTTTTAATTTTTGATCACATGCCATTTGGATTGATTAAAACAAGTGCCACTTTTCAAAGGGGAATTCATGTTTCATTTACTAATTTAATTATAATTATCATTAAATTTTATCTGCATGACCTTATTGTTCATTATAAAAAAATAAAGAAACATTGATCATCTACATATTTTCAATATATATATAAAATTGGTGTTCCTCTTAACCTTAATAAATCATTTTTTTATTGGTTATTTCTCCCCTCAAACAATATAAGTGAAGATCATGAGAGTAGGATACTATTGGCCTAGCCTTTTCAAGGAATCATATCGATGGGTATTTAGGTATACAAAGTGTGCTTTATTCACTAAAAAATAAAGTTTGGCAGGTTTACCCCTAAATCCCATCTAAGTTGACCAACCATTCATGTAATGGGGGATTATTTCTATAGGCATGATTAATCCTCCCTCAAGTGCAGCTCAAAAATGGATAATCACATCCATGGATTACTTTCAAATGTGGTTATATGCAATAGACCTTAAGGAAGCTAATGAAAAATCAATCTTTGAATTATATGAGGGCGTAGTGACTAGGTTTGGAGCACCATCAACCATCATGTTGAATAATGCATTGGCATTCATGGGTACAAATACAAGTGAATGGGAAAATGAGCATGACATATATTTAATTACATATTATAATTACTACCCCCAAGGGAATAGGCTTGTATAATAGATAAATAAGAGTTTGATCAAGATCATCAAGAGGATGGTTGATGACAATCAGAGGTCTTGGCATACAAAGTTAAATATAGACTTATGGGCTAATAGAGTCAACCCTATAAGAGATATATATAACTAACCATTCATGATTTATATGGTAAATAATCTAAAATAAATTATTTATTTAGATATCACACATTATCTAGAACTAGTAGAAAATAATCCTATGGAGTTAAAGATGAAACAATTGATGGAACTATAAAAGAATAGGAATGAATACATGCATAATTTGGAATATCATCAAGCCCAAATTAATCAAAAATTTAATATATATAGTATAAGGAAGTTAAAATAATGTGATCTTATTCTAAACTAGGATGAAGACATGCCAAGCCTGGTAAGCACACAAAATTTGATATATTATGGAGTGGGCCCTATTCGATCATTGGATGTAAGGAACATAATTCCTTTTAGCTATCAAGACTTGATGAAGAAGTGCTAAGTATCCTATTAAATGGGATACCTTTGAATCCTTGACACTAAGGTTAGTTTAGTTTTTTGTACATAAGTTAGTGTGTTTATTTTCCATAAGTGTTCAACACATTATTTTGGTGTGAGTTTGATGTTGTTTGTTTTCCCTAAATGCCTTTGGCATAGTGTTTTTACTTCTTTTTATGTGGTTTGGGGTGAGTTTGTGTAGTATATACATGTAAATTTCATATTGTATCATAGGATAGGCTTTATTTCCCAATGGGAGGATAAGGCCACTGATCTTTTAGCATTACAGGCATGTTACCCCTATAAATTACCAAATTATTATCTAATTTTTTAACCTAAGTAAAAATGGTCAAACCTTATAGGTTGAAAATTTTCATGGGGTTATAAAAAAATTGTATATGGCCTTTTTCTGGTCTCAAATTATCATAAATGGTCTTCATATGGTCACATTAGTCATTATCTAGCTTGGTCCAAGGTTTGGTCTCATATATGCTTATCTAGTCTTAGGGGTTATGTATGAATTTTGGTGTTGTAAAGTGTTTTCAAGGTCATGAAATGGTTTAAAATCATTATAAAAGATTATTAATTTTTCTTTAAAGTGATATATTTATGTATTAACCTCTTATAATGTTGATATGTGCCAAAATGTTATTTTGGCCACCTTTTGACTTAATTTGGAGGAGTTGTATGTACCATCCTAAAGTAATTTTTTAAAAATAAACCTAAAATATATTATTAAATACATGGGTTAGACAATGGTTATAACCTAAAACATTTGCATTTCATTTCCTAAACTAAGAAAAATACTCGTTTACAAGTACTTTGGGCACTTGTACAACCCTATGAGATCATTTTTTGGATAAAAATGGTATCAAAGGGTCTATTATAATTCCAAAGGTAATTTTTAGGCTTTTTATCAAGTTTCAAGTTTTACAGATGCATCAAACACTCTCTCTCCATCACTAGCTTCACAATCTTAGAAAGGCAAAAATCAAATGCATGATAAAGCCAAGAGGGAGAAATTTGGGAGATATCACTTTGGAAATTTTTAGGGGTCCTAATTATATTTAATTTAGTTTCATTTTTTTGTATATTCATGGCCCCTCCCTTATGAAAAATCACTAAGAATGACTTCAGGTCACTATGCCTTATCCATTCAAGTAAGGTCTAGTTTTGCTCCTATTTCTTCATTCTAGAATTTGATGGAAAATAGGGTCTAGTTTTTCTCCTATTTATTCATTCTAGAATTTGATGTAAAATAATGGTTTTTTGGAGTTATTTTAAGAGGATAAAATTACCCATTTATTGGTATTTTCATCTATCAATTTAAATTCCTGATGTGTTTTCTTAAAAGGATAAAGGTGTCTCAAGTATGTGAGTATATCATCCTATTACAAGTTTGTTTTGGTTTGTCTGAGATTTTTGTCATCTTCAAGATTTCAAAGTGCCTCAAATTTCATGGAGGATCCATAAATTTCATAATATTCATGTTATATCCATTAGAATGTGATCCTTGTATGCATTTTCCAAGTGTCTTACTTTTTAAAAAGCATGTTCTATGCATAAATGGACTTCTCTAGGTCTAAGTACCAATGTTATATTTTAATAGAAATGAGAAGTCATTTTTATGCATGAGAGAACACTTTGAACACTGGAGGTTTAATAAATTTAGAGTGAAATGTCCAAATATATACCATCAAACAAGAGTATAAGGTGTTTCATTTACTCATAGATCTACAAACCTATCAGTGAGCATTCATGGGTACTAAGTTCCATGTTGAGTATATTAAAATAGTGGATGAGATATGGTACTCATTATAATAACCACTTTAACTTGATATACCCCTCAAAACCAACATCAAAATCATAAGTGAATGAAGAGACTTAAACTCTCATCCACATCCCTTACACATAAACTAACTATATGCATAGATCACATATATAGATGGATAAATTAAGGATGAAATAATGCTCATGAAAAAGGCCCATAAGTTTTAAGAAGGTTATAGGGTGTTGGAAAATAATTGATATAATCTCAAGGGTTAAAGGCTTAAGGAGTTGTCTCAATAGTCATAAAGGCAAGCAAAGAAACCTATAGGTTACAAAAGTAGATTTTTTAGGTACATGAAACATGACTAAATATTGATAATAAAAAAGGTACAAGTCAATGATATGCACCTAAGTGGTTTGAGAGCCAAAGGAGAGTTGAGATGACTGAGTATATAGCCATCGTAGTCACACATAAGTTTGAAGATGGAAAAGGATTGAAAATGTCAAAAAGAGTCGATGAAACTTGTGGTGTAATGGAATTTAACTTTTCATGAAGTTTAATATCTTTAATATGTCATGATGGAGTTGATAAACTAGGTTTAAGACCTAATTTTCATATTCTTCCCTAAGTAGACATCAATAACCATGTACTAAACATATATGAAGAATAAGTGAGCATGTGAAGGTTTTTGGTAATTTGAGAAGGTTATTAAAAATAAATAATATAAAAATAAGTTATTTTATGTTAAAATATGTGAAATTTATTCCCTAAAACACTTAAATTCACTTAGAAACCTAATTAACACCTATAGGCCAGTTTAAAGCAAGACAAACCATTTGAAAAGTTTAAGAAGAGTGCCACCTACTATCAATGATATTGGAGTTTAGATGAATTTTTAGGTAGGTTATATGAGTCATTAAAATTAAAACATACCTAAGGATTTTCACAAGAGTTTATTATCTATAAGGCTCTCTAAAACCCTGCCTACTCAGCTAATGCAAACTACAGACCTGCCTAAGTGCATGATAAGTATTTTCTTGAATGAGGGATTTAAAGGTATATGAGATGGAAAGGAAAATAATTTTAAGATTTTTTTATGGTTTTATGATCTCATTCATACCATAATACCAAATATCAAGTAAGGTTAATGTTGAAAATCGTGTTTAGGCTCGTAAAGCCTAACACTTCATAGGCAGACCCATATGAACAATCATAGAAAGGGTAGATTATTGAGGGTAAAGTGAAATTATAATATTTGTGATAGTTTTATTTATATATTACATATTTTTAAATACCATATAAATTTATAGGATTCAATAAAAGTGACATTTAAGCCTTGAAAACCACCTCAATTTCTCTTATGCAAGACTGTAACTTTAGACCAATTTTATCTCACCTACTATGATCATGAAAATATTCATGGGAAAAATGGTATTTATGTATGATAAATATTTTATTACACTTAAAATTTTTTGTGTCATTGATTATATTAGACCTATCACATACATGAACAATTCCTAAGATGATCAACCCCTTTCTAATGGCTTACTTATAACCCAAGAGACACCATCTCTTACTCAGATCTCTCGTAAGGTTTTGAATGGGACCTAGTGGTGTTTTGAGGTGGTGGATAGGTCCCCTAAATATAATCTTGTGGAATTAGGATAAATAAATAGGATCTTTTATTTATGAATAATCCTTAGGAATAAAACATGTCTAAAACCCTCATAAAACACTAGTAATGACTAGTTGAGATAAATGAGCCTATAAATCACATAAAATTAATATATTTTCCCATAAAACATCTTAGATACTATTTAGGACTCTAGATATATTCTTCAAGCATACTTCATCTATACTTGTAGTTATACAGACTACATTAAATATAATAATTTTAAAGGAATTTTTGTATTTTATAGAGTTTTCAAAAGTTAGACACTTGAAAACTATTTGAAGAGGTAATATGGGATTTATTTAATATATTAAAGTAAAATATATATATACTATAAATTTTATAAGTGATCAAACAAAGCTCATTTTTTGAGGCAGTCTCAAACTGACCTAAAATGAGACTAGGTTTCAAGACCATTTCATGGTTCTCATACTTCTATAGGGTCTCAAGGACTCAAATTTGACATGGAGGTTGGTGATAATATAGATAAATTTAATCACATTATTTTAATTGGTTTCACATATGTGGGAGATATCTAGAGTAGAAAAATCAGCTTTTAGGCAAGGAGACCTAATTAAGGCCTAATTAAGGAGAGAGAGGTAGAAAAAGGCACTTCTACTTAGAGATGGATATAAAATTTGACATGGAGTTATAAATAAATATTAGGTCATAAAATAAACCATTGTTTTTTTAATTACCATATATCCACTACCCTACACAAGGAGGTTTATAGTGTTTTAGGGCTACAAGGAAAAGAGGCCTAATAAGAGCTTGAGGAGCAAAATGGAGCTTTAGGAGTTATTAAAAGAACCAAAATGGACTGATTAAAGTATAATAATGTATTTTAATTCCTTTAATTGAGATAAAATATCTTTAATAATATGAACTCAAGTTTTTAGCCACTTAGACAGGCTTGATGCGAAATATGAAGGAGTTCCAAGACACTTAGGTATATGAATGATAGTTGTCACTAAAATGTTAGACCATAGGAGTTTATAAATGAATGATAGGTTTCAAATTATATTTATAAAATAATATCATGTAAAATTTAATATGAAAAGGTCTATTTTTCACTTATTATATGCAAAGAGGACAATTTTGAGGAGTTGTGCAAGGTGTCAAGCTGAGTTCTCAACTCCCATGCCAATTGGATGATGGAACATATTCAAAGGAGAGACATATGTCCTTAGGGACCTGTTGAGATATTTTATAACTCATTTTTTTTTTTAAATTTACACTCTTCATTTTTTTATTCTACTCCCCTCTCTCTCTCTTCCTAAATTCTCTATATAAGTTACCACTTTTGGCCTTGTAAAGGATCAACATTTGGTATGGTGAAGCCCTACTAAATTGAATACTAATTTTTACTTTGAATAAAATATTTCAATCTAGTTTTTATTTTGAAAATTATTTCTTAAGTTTGTGAAGTATTTCATAGTTGAATGACAAGTGATAGTTATCTTTCCTTGTGTCCATCTCACTCTTGCATGCTTGGTGTAAGTAATTTGACTTCTAGCAGGTCTCATGAAATGTAAATGGTTATTTTGTGTCTCTTTAAGTGTGAATATTAATATTAATGTGTATTATAGGACCTAATATTGATATAACTTGAGAAATAATTAAATTATACCTTCATTTTGAAACACTTTTATTAGGTGAACCTTGGGTTGTTGAGATCAGTTTTATAAATTACCTTTCATAGTGCAAGTTCAAGTATGTTTTTGGAGTTAATCATGTTAAATCAGCTATGTTAGATTATTTTTAATCTCCATCTATCCATTTTATTTCAAATCAAGTATATTAGTGGTTAATTTTAGGTGTTGTGCAAAGGAGCTAGCCCTTCAATCTAGAGACTCATCTCTCCCATACGTCATCCATAACTTGAGAGATGTTTCCATGTTACATAAAATTTAAGGAGGTTAAATTAGACATACTTAGGGTGAAAACTTGATTGATAAAAAGAAAAAAATATATTATTCTTCAATATCTAAAAAAATAATCCATCAAAGGAAGACAAAGAAAATTTCTTATCCAAAATGTAGCAATATCAACACTTCCAATGCCAGATTCTACAACATCAATTTCTTATTTCATAACTCAAGTATAAATCACATCAAACAACGTCTTATATAGTCAAAATAGAGAATAGACCCAAATTATTAGTAGTTTATATGCATATTTCCAATTTTTTATATTTAAAGAATTTTTGTGCACTCCAGTAGGACCACTTTAAGCATTAAGAGTGGGGCCAAGTTAGTTGAAAACTACTAAAGGGCAGCCACCTAGTTAAGCTAGTCTATTAAAAACTTGTAAGGGTGGTAGAATAGTATGATGCTTAATTAAAAACCTAAAAGTATGGATAATTATTGTGAAAGGGATGAAAACTAACAAACAACACCTTAATAAACCATTTTAACTTTTATTCTAGGTTTAGTTCCTCAAAGCAGTTAACATTTTTAGCTTCAACTTAGGGCACCTTTTCTCTAATGTTGTCTCAGGATGAGATAATTGTTTAAGTTTGGGAAGGTGTTAGGAGTAGAATAGGGATAAAAAATAACATAGTGTAATTATTGGACACATGTGCAACTTTAACTATGGTTTTATTTTGTGTCTCTTTTTGAATGTATTAATCTCTTGAAAGTATAACAATAGTCTATAAAATGTGAAGTGTATTTCCTTTGAATGTAATTAAAGATTGGAATATCAAGTGACAACACTTTTTAAAAAGTATTTACATAGTTCTCATTTTTATTTTGAAATAATTATGATCTGATAGACATTAATAAACAATACTTAAATGGTTTTCCCTATATGTCTTTTATGGATGTTCTATGTTCACTAAATTCTCTATTTTTTAAATCTATTAATCATGTAGATTTTATCACATGTTATGTAACTAATAAGTCTATTATATATATATATATATATATATATATATATATATATATATATATATATATATATATATATATATATATATTATATAATAAAATGATAATTTAAATGTAAATTTTAGTCTATTTTATCTTTTATCACTTATCACACATCTATCCCTATTTTATCATGTTCTGATGGGTTTTCTAGGACTCTCTGCTAACAAAAAACCTTGGTTTTGGGGTATTTTCATCCATTCCATTATTTTGAAGAGAGGATTTGTTACTTTATAGATCTCAAATATTGTCCCCAAGGTGGGGATGAAATATTATAGTGAATAAATAGTGTTAGATGTAGGAAACTCCTTTATGGAAGGTTTGATAGTTAGTAATGAACTAGTTTGTGCTAGATTGCTCTAAATGAGTCATTTTAGGATGTTCATCAGGGATGGAAGTGTTTTGGTTAGTTTTTAATGGATTTTGTATTAGTTTAAGGATACTATTTCAATCTTATATAGAGTGTATGATTTAATAGACTGGTTAAATCTTCTCATGCTTTCTATATCTAGGCTTTACAAATTGATATGTGATCTAGTTACAAACTATGGGTCAACCCCACTTCTAGTAGTGAATTTTATGTTGTTTTATTTGAGTTAGTTTATGTTATTTCATAATTATCCCATATTTATTTAATTAATACATTAGATTTAGTTCGAAATTTTGAGGAAGGAGAGTTTTATAATTGACTACATGTTTTGAGTATAGTTATTATTCCATCAAAAGAAGGATGCTTCACATAAAACTTGATGAATCCTTATATAGATCTCAAGGTCTAAATTTCTATAAAAATATTTTGGGGGTATATATACCCAAAAAATAAATGTAAGAGATAATTTGGATGAAATAAAATAAAACAAGATTACATAAAAGGCAAATCCTTTCACATTGGGTTCACCAAATTTTGTACACTCCAAAATAAACATGCTAAATTTCACATACTCAACTTATTGAGGTATGGTAAATATAGTTAATTAATATATAGTGGGATTAATGGTATAGGGAATAGTTTGGTTGAGTTGATGTGGTTAAGGGATTTTAATGGGAAGGTTTGGAAGAGTTGGTTGGTTTAATTGAGGTATCGTAATAAGTTTTTAAATGATGGGTAGAAAGAGATTATCATGAATATGCAAAAATATCTAACCTATTTCATAATACTCATTTATACTGGTGAATTGGGAATTAATGGAATCCCAAGAACCCTTAACATGGATGAGGAAAAGATAACATATTTATTGATCGATACTCAGTTTAAGAAACTAGGTAAAGTTGGATTATAAAACCCTATGGATTTGGTTGGTTATCATGTTGATGATGACTAAAAAATGTCATCCACACATCAAATTAGATAGGATGAATCTATACTTAAGGATAAATAAAAGGGAGGGGAAGGATCATAACTGAAGGTTATTGACTTAGCATTATAGGATGCAAATGGGTTTCACTATTGGGGGTTCTATGGGGTGAACTTGTTAGTCAAGGTCATTAATATAGATTATAATAATTTTTTTGAGGGGATTGAAACAAAAAACTTAAATTCTATGTTTATAATCAATGTCACTTTAAGGGTACTATATGGTATGGTAGTTGGTACTCTAGGGAATATGGTTGCCCTATGGACATAAGGTCACTTTGGGAGTATCATCCATTAGGTAAAGCATTATTATTTTTAATGTTGAATGTGTGTGTGTGTATGGTGTATTATAAATGTACTTGTTTTTTTAAAAGGTTATGATCAAGGTTTGTACTTGTGTTTGTCTTGACAAGGTTTGGTTTCATTTTATGTTTATGTTCTTAGCAAGGTTTATAAAAATAAAAATGAAACAAAATTATCATTGAAATTAAAACATTAAAAATAAAAAAATAAATGAAATTACAACTCTTTTTATTTTTTATGATTTTATATAAACTTTGAGAATGTAATTATATTAAAACTAAAAATTAAATTAAAAATGTAGTTTGTTGATTTTGACATTTTCCTTTGATTAATGAATACAAAGTTTCACCTATATGAAATAAATGAATACATTTTTTATTTATAGTTTAAATTAAAATAATATTGAGAGATAAATTTAATAAATATTTAAAATATTCAATGAAAATCAAGATGTAAAATTCACATTTATGTAATGTAGTGCAACTTCTATGTTTTCAAGATCTAGTTTGTATGCACACTAGTATGCATATTTTGGAGGTTTTGAAATATTTTTTATAAAAATAAAATGATGTATGGATTAATGGGTGAGAACTTTAAATTATTATTTATTATTTTAAACAATTTTCCTTATCATGAAAATAAACAATCTAGTTCTAGAATGCAAAACTTTCTTTTTCTACTTTTCCTAGATTTTGGTGTATACAAGTTTATTGATGTTTATTTGTGAATGTGTGTTATGAGAAAAAAAAATGGTTTTTTTTTTTTTTTATAGATAATTATGATATTCACATAATATATCATATATCTAATTTAAATACTATTTTAATTTTAGGTTTATGATGTGAAAATGTAATTAAGGAAATGAAACTTATTTTTTCAATGCAAGAGAAGAGAGAAAATGATTTATTTAATTGGGAAATTTATGAATTGTTTCAAAATGAAAATATATTTTAAAAACAAGACTAATATAATGAAAAATAAAAGAAATGAAATGAAATTAAATTCATTTAACCTGACCAATGTTGAGATCAAATTAAGGTGAAGAAGTAGTTGGTGTGAGAAAGCTTTAAGTAGATAACTCCTTTGATCAATGATGATGTTGTAACTCTCTAATAATAAAGATGAAAAAATAATTGAATCACAAAGATGAAATATAGAAGAACAAATCAACTAGGTTTTGGCTAATTGATCATGTGCAACAAAGAATTAGATACAAACTCATGAACTCCCTTCTCCAAGATTGTGAAAATAAAAAAAGAAGATGATAAACTAAGGGATTTTTTTTAAAAACAACAAGTTTTCTATGGCTCTATCAAAAATTGTAAGATCTTATCAATAATGCAAAATTTAGATTTAAATTTAACAAAAAATGAAAATATTGCAATGAGGAAGAAAAAATTATGACTTGGAATTAACTAAAGCATAATTGGGATCTTGGTCAACTTAACTTAGATCTGATAGAGATTTAAAAACAAGAATAAGGGTGAATAGGTAAATCATGAAGATGAACTCAAGAGAAAAACATTAAAATGCAACCAAAATACTGAAAAATGTGTGAAAACTCAAGTCTTAGAAATAAATTTTAAAAATATATCACATTGATGAAACAACCAAATTATGAAAAAAATATTTATGAAATTATTTTGGTGGTATAAAAAACCAATATACTTACCACAAATTATCATGGAGGTTTTCATAACTATCATGAAATTTATGTAATTATTGTAGTATTTTTGCCAAAAAAAGAACATTTTTTTAATTATGAATAGGAAAGGATTGAGAAGAGAAGAAATATTTCCAAAATGGAAAGGAATATGTCTATGAATGCTTTATCAGAGAAAATTTCATCATCATTAGATTTCATGTGAAATGTTTCATAGTGAAAAAATGGAAGATTACATGTTCCAATCCCTTACTATAGACTTGTCTCAATTGATTGTCAGAGATTGTTGATAGAAACAAATAAAGAAAGAAATAATTTAGAAATGATAGATCAAAGGTAAAAGGATAATATGTTATATACATGAGAATTTTAATTGGAAAGATACATAGTTTACCTGATCCAATTGACCAAGAACTTTTCCTTGTTGACTATGCATAAAAATTTATGGTTATGCATATTGAACCTTTGGATGATGAGGAATTTGAGATATAAAAATTAGGTTTTGGGTGCATATAAATCACTTTTGTCTTCTCTTATGTCTAAAACCCTTATGACACTTTAATATCTTAAAAACCTATAAGAAAATTAGGGTATTTAAATGGGTTGATATGACCTCATTCACCCCCTTGATGATTTACCATTGCGTACATATCCAATACTCAAATGATGGAAATCAAACTCACTAGTTCTCCCACCTAGATGAATGTAATTTTTTTCTCTTTTAAATATGTGTATATAACTAGAAGATGGATTTTATTCTTGAAAGTAATAGCTCTTAACTTACTTAGAGGGATTTTAACTTGTTTTATGGTTATTCCTTGTGAATTATTCAAAATTTTATAATAATAAAATGTGCATAATTTTATATTCCTAAACCAAATGAATATAAACTATATTAATGAGTGACTCTTGACATGTATTTATAGTTAATTGTTTGAAAAATTTATTTAGTTGAACTTATGAAACATGTGGGAAGATCAACAATATCAATTTTAAATTTCAAAATTAGTCACTATTTAGCACATGATGTGGCCAAATTAAGTGGACCAAGGCATACCACGTTTTAATCTAAACCTATCCAAGAGGATCACGGACACATGATATAAAATAGAGATAGTATTAAGATTATTTTAGATAGCTTGAGATTTTGGAATTGAAAATTTTATATATTAATAAATAAAAACAAAGGGTCAAGTGTACACATAAAAATAGATTAGATGAATGGTGAGTAAAATTCATGTATGTGGGCATAAGTTATATGGTTTATAATGTGTTAAGGATTATAATTTTCAAGTACATATGGATAGATTTATATATATACATCCCCCACCCCACTCTAGAAAATAAATTGATAGACTAAAAGAGGAATACCTAAGTGTACAACCCACTTTTTATTTGAGTATATAATTCATTATGTAAGGAACTCAAATTTATAAAACCCTATATAAAATCATGAATTAATTATTTTTTTCTTTTGAAATTTTAAAAATATCAAATTTTAAAATTGGAAGTTTTAAAATAGATCAAGGAATGAGTAAATCAGTACATAGATGAAACCAAATTTTATTGTAACTTGTAACTGACAATGTAGATCCATGCCCCATTATTGTATCACTTGTATAATTTGAACAAATGTAAATTTTAGAGTGATCAATTCTTAAATTTAAATAATTAATAAATATATTGAATAGTATATATGCATTATTTAAACTCTCATGAATAGGGAATAGTAACCAATGTAATAATCTAAAAAGGTGTAACCATTCTAGGTTCATAAAAAATGATGCCAAGATCATTGAGTGTCACTAGACTTGAACATACATCACCTTCACAGATTCAAATCACACCACTGTAGATGGATCTAGATTATAATTTTGTAAGATTGAAAGGGAATAAAGGATATTCATTCCCCGAATGTTTTGCCTTTGAATATGCATATTTTATCCTTTTGAATTTTAAAACCTTGAAACTTTGGAATTTTAATTTTTCCAATTCGAATAAGCATGATCATGAATGAGTGTCATGCCCTATCTGAATATGTGTTAATTATATAAAATGATAAATATCTATATTCTCAAGTGTAAATGTATTTATAACCTATAACTTTGATTTTGTAAATGTTTTTCATATGACCATGCCTATGCATTCAAGTGTTCTTTGAGTCTTTTAAAATAAAGTGCATATGTATGTCATATGCCCATGTAATCTATATCAATGTGGTAATATATGTCATATTTTTGATTTCTTAATCACTATGAATCTTTGAATACCTATATTCTACTTATTAAATCTGATTTTGTATTAGTTTGAATTTTTGAAAATCTTTAGTATGTTATAATAACTGATTTTACATTAATTTTAATTTCTTAAAAATTATATTATGTATTTTTAGCCTTGTATTCTATCACAAATTTGTTTGTGTAGCTTTAGATCTCTAAGACAATGTCCCTATGATGCCCCCATTTTTGGGTGAGGAATGTAGCCTACAAGTCACTTATCTTAGTAATAATATTTAACTATATCATGTGATAAAAATATGACCATATAGTATTATTTCATAATTTTGGAGAGTAATTCATCATACAATTACAATTGTCATTTGAAGCATATATGTAACATATTAAATTTGAGTCAGATAGATAGATATAGAATTGAAGCATGAAGTGAGATAACCATAATAAAAGTGCATGATATATATCATGGTACCACTAACCATGATTAGAAAACACATAATCACAACACATAACAATGCAATGTAATGCCATACAATAAGGCCAAGGGCCACATACAAGGGAAATGTTCAAATTTTGCAAATAAAATATTGTACACATAGGGCCAAGGTCTAAAATAAATGGCATGTCCTAACTTATCACATACTAAGAAAAATATCATAGATATGTTCAAAAATTTTAATGCAAGGTCCAAGAGCCACACATAATAAGAAAACAATGTTAAGCCTATTATGAAAGAAACTAAATAACATCAAAGGAGCATAGAAAAATTGAAAACTAGTCTATTCTATCCATGTATATCAATATCATATTGTTAATAAAGTATCATACCTAGTACAAAAATTTAAAATACAAATGATTAATAAGATAATTATAAGATATGTAGTGTAATATTGTATTGGAGGTCATAGATGGATATAACCTATTATATTGTAACCTTTAGATTTAGATGCCCCAAATATATGAATGGCCACTGGGTATAAGTTAATCCAACACCTAAGAATGTATATGTAATGTATGTATTACATGAAAATTAAATACCTCATGAAATGCATGTGTAAATATAAAATAATATGTTATCTACCAACATATATGATAAATTACACATGTCAAGAAGTAATTAGCATTTTATATCATACTCAAACATAATTTTTACTTTTTTGAAAATATTTTGATCTTTTAAATTTTTTTCAATATTTTATTTATTTTATATATATAATTTTTTGGATTTTTTTAATGTTTGTGTATAAAATATGCTTAAGTGCATGATTTTCATAGGTTTATTAACTAGTTTCCATTTGAGTATAGCCATATATAGTAAGCTACTTATCATTCTAGTTACCATGAATGGGCCTAACCAATTGGGATTAAATATGCCTTATTTATTTTCTACATTATTAATTTTATGATTTTATTTGAGTACTAAATCCCTGATTTGAAATTCATGAATATGAATATTCTTTTTGTATGCTCATTTAATTAGATACTAATAGAATCTGAGGTGTTTAATGGATTGAATATAGTTTCAATAAATATTTTATAATTGATGTAATTGTTTTTTCTTGATACTCTTTATCTTTGTTGATACCCTTGAGATATACCTATAAATAATGAATTTATAGCTCTAAAGGTATTAAAAATTCTACATCATAAACAAGAGATTATGGTGCTAAATTTTTTGGTGTACACACACTTGTGGGATATGTCCATAGTGTATAGACAATTTGATTATGACAATATACACCATGTTTTGCAAAAGTTTTGATTATGATTCTGATTATTATCTTATTTGTTGCTTTTAAATTCCCATTTTTTTGTGGGTAATATGTAATAGAGAAAGTATGACAAATTTTGAGTTTAGCACATAAATGCTTAAGTATTTTATTTTGGAAAGACTATTTATTGTCTATGACAATAGGTAATTGTAGTCTAAACCTTTAAATAACATGTATCATTAAAAAATGATAGATATCCTCTCCTATAATATATTGTATAAGTATGACCTTAACCCATTTTGTAAATTATTATGTAGAAACAATAATCAATTTGTGACCATTAGAAGATTATGGGCTTATCTTTTCAATCAACTCAAAGATCCAAAGAGAAAATGACCAAGGTGAAATAATAGGTTGTAATTCATATGATTAATCATGTTTAGGTTGATATTATTTTGACATTGTGAACAAATTTTTCCATGTTCATGACATTCATGTTTAATTTTAGGCCAATAATAACCATGTATTAATAATTTTTAAGACATGGATTTTCCACTAAAGTGACCACCACATTCACTATCATGTAATTCAAGTGTGGTTATTTTAGCTTATTCAGTTTTAGACATTGAAGTATTTACCCATTGAATAATAGTTTTAATAAGGCTCATCTAATTCAAACATAGCTCATTTTTACATAGTAATTTATGTATACCCTTATGCATAACATTTTATAGGATAGCATCCTAATATAATAAATCTATTATATCACTATAACATTCATACTTAACTATGTTGCAAGTGACTAACATTTATTGTAAAACATATAAAGTTGTTGTAGTGACTAATGAGTGTCATATCTGATGAATAGTAAAAAATGTATGTTTATCATAGATGTAAATAGTGATAATTGAAGTTGAATTGGCCATTGCATTTACATTTTTATTGTCTTTGTGAGATATATTTTATATTTAAAATATATCAAAGTTCCTCATTAGATATTGTACCATTTATTTATATAAAATTAAATTTTCCTCTTTAGTTTGATAAATATATAATAACTGATTAAGTACTAGCTAAGAATCTCCATATGATTTTAGAGATTTTGTTTATAATTTTTTTTAATTATTGGTTTTTTTTTACATGGGCCCATCATTTTTACAAGATCTAAATATACAAGCCAACAAATATCGAAAGAAACATACTAGTCTACTCACAAAAAACTAAGAAATAAAAAACAACTACAAAAACAAGTAACAAACAACTATAAAACAACCAACAAATAACAACTATGTAGCACCAAAAAGTGAACCACACAAGAAAGAACTAGCTAAGAAACATAACACCTAATTTTTTAGCTGAGGACCTCATTGCAAGTGTTCACCATTTTCTTCAAGACTAATTACATGTATTACCTCCCTTGCATATTTGGATCCCCATCTTTTACCCTTCACCACTCCCTTAACTTTCTTACCTAGACTGCCCAAAACCCTATCCTCCTAGCTCCTCTTAAGAAACTACCTAAGACTATCCATGATCACCAAAAATATTTACATAGACACTTTAATATAACAAACAAGTGTACCAATATTTTCATTATTTATATCATTTTACTTCTCTAGATTTTAAAAATTATCCTCCATCCTTTTCACCTATAAAAACACCTTCTTCAAGTCCTTTTTGGTACAAAAGTCACCACACTTCACATTGTGATTCTTAATGGATCATTTCAATAATTTGCGATCCTTCATGAACCAGCTTAGAAAACCTTTATGTAGATTTAACTAATCAATAATATCATTCATCTTGATCTTCCTATGAGATCTTCTACAATTACATCAAACTCATTAACCTTAATTTTCCATTTAATAATCTCATCTGCTTGTCTTTCTCAAAAAATTCAACACTTTAGCCTTTCAGTAGTTTCATCCCTACAACCACTTCCTCAATTTTTTATCTTGAAGATCCCATCATATCCTTACTATTATCTAGGACTTTACTACTCTTAGCTCTGGCTTTCCTCTTTTCCACCTCAAAATGCTTAAAATAATCAATATTTAGTTGTTTCCTCTTACCAACACTTCTAAGAGTTTTCATATTTTCCAAACTTTCCCTATTTTGAGTTACCCCTAAATTATCCTTTTGATCCAATCTATCCTTCATGGACTTAAACTGCTTGTACATCAAGGATATGATATCTTGATGCATATGAAATGTCTTTTTTCCCATTTTAACATTATCCATAGAGATTTCCAAAAGATTTAAAATTTAAAATGACAAACTAATAGTAATTTGGTGTCTAAAATAGTTAAGAAACACAAAATTAAAAGCATGTATAACCTTATACCTTCCCTCTAGAGTTTTAAACTTCATGATGTATTTATCCAATTCAACATAAGGATGTGGGAGTGAATACTATATATACCTCATTAAAAATCAATGAGTTGTTCATTAGCCATCAATAACCTCTCCTTATCCTCCTTACTATATCTATTAGATTTTTAATATTTGAGTTACTTTATTTTTATGCCTATAGCTTTAGCAATGACCTCATCCATAACTTTTATGCTAACCCCTTTCATCTTGACCACTCTATTATTATAGATATTTTAAAATTATATAGAATGTGTGGATCATATCCTTAAATTATCTAAGTTAAATTTGATATATGTCCTTAAAAAATCTCCCATAGCTTTGTGTTCTTTTTAAAAACATTCATTCATGAAGGATCCATCCGACATAAATCACTACCCATATTTACTTGAATATTTTACACACTACCCGTATTGATTCTAATAAAATATTATTTTCATAAAATAATAAATAAATAGTGGATCTTCAAAGCCTTCCCATGATTCATTTTCTAATGATCATACCATACCATAAAAAAATCATAAAAATGTTACATTCACCATCCCTCATTGCATGATCAAAGCTAAAACCAATACAATTATCATTATTATTCACAAATAACTTAACTCTCACTTATTAAACATGATTTTATCCCACATTAAATTTAGGATATGAATCACCCTTAGGATATTAAACCTTCCTCCCTTCTATGTCCCTTTACAATATGCTTGAAATATCTAATTGAGAGCCTCCCTATAAATATTTTTTAGGATAACATCAAAAAAAATCATCATTTCAAACCCATTTCTTGAAACTCATGGAAACCATCTCAAATTTTTAAACCAATCGGTAATTTGGTTCCCTTCCATGTAAACATGTTGAATATAGACCATTTCAAAGAATAAATGATACTATTAGCCTCTTCCATCATATGTTTAATCTCCAAATTCATTAAATTTTCCATATAAAGATAAGTATCTAAATTAATGGAAAATCCTTATATAAATAGATGATTTACACCAAACTACTTATCTATTTTTAAGCCCCAAATTATTGCCAAAGTTTCTAATTAGTGATTGGTTTGAATATTTTACATTACCTACATAAGTAGCCACTAAATATTCCTTATTATCTAAAATAATTCCCTCCTATTGATAATCCTAGATTATCTTTGGAGGCTTGATCTAAATTTAGTTTGACTCTTCCTAGTAAAGGGACACATCATTTCACACTCTTTCTAAACTCCACTCAAGGATCAACACCAGTTTTCCCATTATTACTTAACCATCAATTTCTATAAATTTTAAACTCTTATTCATTAAAAACATCATTTTTGTATATTTTACTACACCTAAAATTTTCAATCATTAAATATTTAATTTTATTTACAACCCTCTCACTCATATTATTAAAATATCTATAAGATTTGTCATTCCTCTCCTTCCAAAAGCCTTAAAAATATGAGGAAGAAACAAATGCCAAAATTTATGTACATATTTATTCTTAAAATGGGATTTCCATCAATTTCAAAGCTCTAGCATCAAATAAGGTTGGACTCAAGTGGTATAAACATTAACAAGGATACCACCCCATGCTTTAAAAATAAAGACACTCCATCATTAAATGCATAGTTGAAATCATATTATTCACATAAGGGACATCTATTCATGAGAATCATACCCTTTTTTCTAACATTATCCATAGTAAAAAAATTATTATAAATAAGATATTTACTTTTGGGATCAACTCTTTACCATAACTTTACCCAAGGAAAACCATCAAGGATAACCTATAACACTATTTTATAACTAGATTTAACATTATAATTACCATCAAAATAATCCATCCACACCAACTTGGCTCTTTAAATAAGTTGGTAATAATAATACCTTTGATTAGAATATTGAAATCATCCATAATGGTGTTGTCTTCCCCACCCAATTTATCCACACTTAGTTGTTTACACTTTATCCCTCTCTTACAAACCTAATGTAATCCTCAACTTTTAAACCATACTTGATTTGAATAGGTATATGAATATGATTTCAAGGTTATACATCTATAAATGGATGATATAATTCATAATAATATTCAAAAAACCTAACTTTATCTCCATTCCCAACCTTATATACTTACCTTAAGAATAATATCCCTACTAATGACTAAAAAAATACAAAAATAAGAAATTATAATGAACTGATCTTCATGAAGTATATTCATCACCTCTCTAGATTATAAATATTTATCTTATAGGATACTATTCTATTGATTTGACTCCTTTATGAAGATCTATCTCATCTTGGCTAAAATCATCTCGTTCATAGTATTCATCATTCTAAGCCCCATCCCATCAGTTTTTTTTAGTAGGCACACCTTATCCCATGCTACCAACATAAATCTACTTTGTTCTTTAGGTATTGTCTAAGAAAACCTTCTCTAAATATTTTCAATCTTATTCATTATTAACTTGGTCATTTAGAATAAAGACATTAAATAAAAAGGCAAACTATGTAAAGTGATTTTGATAACAACTTACCCGATTGAGAAATAATACAACCTTTTTAGCCTAATATTTTTATTTGAAATCTATCCAAAATAGAATTCTAGGCTTGATATAACATATTACCATTAAAATTTGGCATCCCAAGATATGTAGAGGGAAGATCCATTTATTTTAACCCATAGTATCATATATTTTGTGTTCTCTCACTTGATGGGTATTAAATAAAAACACAAATATTTTTTCATAGTTGATCCTCTGATTATAAACCTCCTCATAATTTATAATTATATTTTTGAGTTACTTTGCTTCTTTCATTAATCAGTGACCAACATAATTGTATCATCAATAAACTACTGATGTGAGGTTAATTCCACCTCTCTAGTGGGCCTAAAACCTTTGATTCATCCATGTCTTAAGGTTTTCAATAGGGTCCTAATTATGTTACATCCATAATGATAAATAAAAAGGGATACAAAGTATCTCTTTGCCTAATGCCTCTCTTATTTTTGAAGAATCCTTCAATCACCCCATTGATCAAAAAAAAATTAAATATAAATATAATTATGATTCAAACTTCTAATGTGGGGATGAATGCCTAATTTAAGTAATAATTTATCTAATAACTCCTAATCCAACCATTTATAATCCTTATTCATATCTAACTTAGCAATCATTTCAACCTAATTCCCTTCATCCATCAAATGCATAGTCTCATGAAGTATAATTATTTCATCTTGTATTTGTATTTCTAGAGGAAAACCACCTTGATATTTGGAAATAATTTTCTCAAGAAATGGCTACATTCTAAGAGACAAAAATATAGTGAAAATCTTATATATCATATTGTATAGGCTGATGGGGTGAAAATAGTTATAGTTTGAAGTGCCATTTTTCTTGGGGATCAACACGATGAATGCATTATTTATCTCCCTTTAAATGTTTACCAAAGAAAATAAATCATGAACTGATTCCACCATGTCCATATTGATAATATCCTAGGAGTGATGAAATAAGGATACTATAAAACCATCTAGACTAGATGCCTTATCCCTATGCATCAAAAACACAACTTTGACTTCTTGTAGAGTCACAAAATCTAATAAATTATTTTTATCCTCTTGAGAAATTAGTGTTAAAATGTTTTCAATGAATTCCTACCCAACCCATTTATTAATAACCATATTTTTATCAAACAAATTCTTAAAATACCCTCTTTAAATATACAAAATATTTCATCTCTAGTTGCTAATGAATGGCAATCCCTTAGAAGGTTTTTTTCCACTTAAAAAGCATATTGGTCCATCCTTAGAATATTATCTACTCCTCAAATCATGTTAAGTCTTCCACCACTATTTTATTTTTCAAATATATATTAATAAATAATTCCTTATTATAAATTATAATATTCCTCTTAAAATTCTTAAGATTTTTGAAAACTATAAACATAGATGTTATTTAAAAAATAATACTCCACCATTCCTTGATTCTCTCTTTTACTTCAAGATGTTGGAGCCAAATATGTTTGAATATAAAATGAGATATATCCTTCTTAGCATTATCATCTACATAAAGTAACATAGGATTATGATCTAAGCCTATCTTAGGAAAATAAGATAGGCATAAATCTTGTTTCACTATCCAATAAAATGAGATCAAATTCTCCCCCATGCTTATATTATACCATGTGAATAAGGAACCTCTATGTTTTACATCAACCACATTATTGTTGTATATAAATTAAGCTATGTCTTCCATACTATCAGTATATTCATGATTTCCCCTTTTTCTTCTAATCAGGAAAATGAAGTTTTAAAGTCACCCATAATCATCCATAAAATATTACCATAGTTTTACTAAAAATGCTAATCTCATTCCACATCTTTATATGTCCTAAGTGGGGTGCATAAATGTTAGATAAAATCCATAGAGAACCATCTTCATTATTAGTGAATATCATATCAAAATGATGATAAATTTTGAACAAATTTCCCCCCCTTAACATCCTTAACATTCTAAAAAATACCAATCCCACAAGAGGCCCCACGAAAAACTAATACTAGCTACAAATGCTTCCTTCTAAACTTTATTCTTAATATACTTAAGAAAAATATTTACCATATTTGTCTATTGTATATCCATCATAATAGGATTATTATTCCTCCTTAAATCTATAATATTCCATGTTTATTATTTCTATTCATACCTCTAATATTCTAGGTGATCAACTTCATTTAAATCTTTTAACTTGGTATTTGTAACCTTTAACATGTAATTTACTCTAAAGTCCATTCATAATTTCATTTTTTTTCTTCTTTAGATTTTATTTCTAGGAAGGTAACATACTTGGTATTTAAAATGTTTAGGTTGAATATAATTATTAGAGCCTCATATATATATATATATAGACACACACACACACATGAAAATCTCAAGTGAAATGAAAATGGAAATGGTTGAACTTGGTGTGTAATGAATAATATTCATACTTCTACACTAGTGGCACATTTTGATCCATATAAGTTGTCACATATATTTTTCCTCCACAAACTATTAAGCATTAATTAGTAGATTATACAATTAAAATTTATAGATATGATATTTATTTATGAGTTGGTTTGTTATAATATCTGATTTGATAATATATTAATTACTTAGTGATCAATATTTATAGTTATTTTATATGTTAATTATGCTTATGATGAGGTGGATTTATTTCATTTTCAAATTTATTACATTTAGTAGTTTATTTATGATTATAAGATAACTCGAGCTAACTACCAGTTTGTTTGATGAGGTGGTTATAAGACTATTTTTCCCTCGCATGAAGTTCAAAGGGAGAGTATATTTAGAGAGAAGTGTGAATATACCATAAATTAGGGTTGAGATATCTCCATAGAGCTCGTGCACATATGACTTTTGGTTGTTTGATTGAAAATGAATAATGATTGCATAAATTTCTTGGTAATAGTTGAGTGTTGGTTGCTTTTATTTCATATGTGATGGGGTACTCATGTATAGAAAAACACTATTATGTTGTGTTGATTCTCATTGTAATGTGATTTTTAGGCATGATTGTAGTGAACTTATTGAATTTATTATGCATTTACTTTAATAGGTTCCATTATGATTTTATGATAAAGTTTGGATTATGATTGTCTATTTTACCTTATTTTACTATGCCTTTATAACCCTGTCAATGATATTGGTTATCAAGAGTTATATAAAAGTACCTTATATTATTGTTTGACTAAATTTAATAGTTTTTATTTTACATTTATGGACCTTTCATAAGGTCTAAACAAGGCAAAATATCATTAGAAGAAATTATTTAATAAAAAATGAGGGGGGCTTCAAAACCATAGACATTATAATATATAAGGTTTGGGTGTTTAAATGTTGTTGTGTATGATTTATACTAACATGTAAATTTATGGATTAATGACCACAAAAGGTAAATAAATTAAAAAGTGCAAATATAATAATAAATTAGGGTTCATTTGAGAAGTTTGTAGGACTACGCCATTATGGTGTTTGAATTCAATGCAAAATTTGTAGAAAGAAATTGATTAGGGTTATTTCATGGATAATTATTAGAATATTAAGATTTAACTTTAGTAATTTTATGTAAATAATGAGGGTTTACATGGTGGCCATGCCAAAATATGGACTAAGAACTCATAGTAAATAAAAATAAGAGGTTAAAAATGCATTTATGAGCATTAGTTGCATGATGGAAATCTTGATAGGCATCTTGGAGAGAAATTTGGTCATGTAGAATGTGCATGAATGGAAAAAGAAGGTAAGAATGAATGTAAGAGGAGGAAAAAGGAACACAATGATAACTGGTAGAGAGGATAAGGAAAAATATGGAAAGAGGAAAGGAAATATACCCATTATGTAATTGAACATTGAGTGTTGTTAAATAGGAAAGTAATATTTTGGTTTATTCATAGAAAATATATGGGTTTTTTTATAGTGTTAATTTCATATGAGAAAAAATGAATATATTTTTGGTATAGTTTAATTGATGATTGATTGTATGTATAGGTAGTTTTATTTATAAAAATTAAGATATTAGTTGTTATAAACTTAAGGATGAGATTTTATTCCATCCCTAGATCTATAAAGTGATATCAAATCAAATTCCTATAATAAAATTGGAATACCATTTGAATAAAACATACCTAGATTTTTTGACCTCCATCAAGGGTTTTATTGAGTAAATTTTGTGTTATTCTATTATATGAAGGCCTAGAATAATTGTTTCAATTGTAAAAAGCCTATAAATTCTACTAAGACTTTAAAGGTCTTATCTTCACTCCCATCACACTTATAAGAGTCATCATGACATTTTGAATGTACTTATTAATCATGATAAGACCACTAAAAGTGACTTTGATTTATATCTTTGAACCTATGTGATAAATTTAATCTCATTATGAAATTTGGTGGCTTCATATGGATTTATTTATGGAATCATATCGATGTATTTTTTCTTTTATACTCAATTGAGAATCCATAAAAAAGAGAAAATGAATATTTATGTATATAACTTATAATTATTGTTTAACATTGACTATTTGGAGTCATGAGTTAATTAGATCATGAGACTCAGCTAGGTAATGAGTACTTTTATAGATATTTTATTTTATTCATTATGCATATGAAATGATTAAGACCATAATATAATATTTTCAAGTTAGTAGGTATGGATAATGAAGAAGATATATGCATTTTTTATGTTTATTTTTATAAAATATTTAGTTACTTTATAACCAAGTTATTTGGTTAGATTTGCATTAAGGAAGTACCTTGAGATATTGCATATAGTTACCTATGAATGCACAAATAAGATAAGTTTGTATGTATATATGGCTAAGAAAAAAAAGATAAAATGGTAGATTATATAAAGGTCTTCAATGATTTTTGAATTAATTATATAAACATATTATGGACTACATATACAAGCTTTACATTGTTGGGTACATGTGTTACCCAGCTATAGTGTTAATGAAAACTAGGTATATAATGGATAATGTAGATCATTGGAAATTCATGTATCATTATTATTAGCTATATGAATATGTATATATGTTCATACTAATAATAAGGTATTACTTATATCAATTTTTAGTGTACAAACCTTGATTGTCTAAGTGAGTTCATTATGACATAAAAAGAGTCATGAACATCTATAAGTGATAAATGGTAATATAAGTAAAAAGTGAATGCTTTATAGGTAGATATATTTAGTTTTGGGTTACTTGATGATAGTATACCTAGATTATCCTTTAATTTGAGAGCTTATACAATTATAATGTATTTGATAAGAGTAGAGAAAAGGACAACTTGTATATGTTGAATATAATCTAGACTATTACCTACTTCCAATAGGAACTTATTCTATCTTAGCATATAAGGATATAAATAATAGTAAAATTATAAAGAGGTATCTTTTAGTCTCATTTTATGATGTAAGATACCTAAAATTATTAGAATATTTTTTTGACTATGCATTAACAATATTTAAGTACTTATATGTAAGAATAATGTATGAAATTTATTTATAAGGTCTTGAAATAATGATAATCCTATTATGCATATCTGATTATTGGATAAAGTTATTTTGATGAATCTATGCAATGTTGTGGTGAGTTGATGATTGAAAATATGAGGCCATCATTGATACTTGTTTATGTAATATTACCAGCTAAAAGCATGATAAAGATACATTATTCTATATTTAATATTTTTTAGAATATGTATCTAGATAATTGGAGATAAATATATGAGTATGTTAGTGGGTAACTCATATCCTACCCCTAGTTATTATGTGAATAATGATTCAATAGCATAGATTTTAGTGTTATTTAATTTGACTTAGTTTAGTAAATTTGATTTTTGTAATGAAAACTTTGGTCAATGTAATGTCTTAACTAGGACATTGTCATTCCACTATAATTATAATTTACATGTTCTTATTGACATCATTTATATAAAATATTGGATTACATGGTATTTATGATTATTGCATGTAATAGTGATAGTAAACACATGGGTTTTAGTTGATCTTCTACACTGTATTTATCTACCCCTCCATGAATGGTAGGGACACTCTCAGTGGGGATGTGTACAAGAGACTGTTGGTTTTTGGTTGGAGGTAAAACACTCAGATGATGCTCTCCCTTTGTCATTTTTTCAACCTAATCAAATCATACTTAGGCTGCACTTATGGATCATTGAGTTGTTATTGAAGCTCATTAGTACTATTGTACACTAATGCATTGTATATTTGACTTTGTAATATGTTGTACCTTATTATTTGAAGGATATTTGAACATAACACTAGTTTTGTAAGATGTAATATTATGAAAATTAAACAAAAATGGTTGTGTAAGATGTATTGTATTTTTAAAACTAAACAATAATGGTTTTAAGCTTATGCATTTTTGATTTATGTATTTTATTAGTATTTTTTATACTTTATTCATTCTATAGTACATGGTTAAAAATTATTTAGATTTTAGTTTGATTAATGTTTGAATACTATATGAATAAGATTGTAGCCACTGGGATAATTTCATTAAAGCATTAATTGATTTAGGTTCATTTAGTAGTCAAGTAAAGTTAAATAAAATAGTTGTAAATGGTTTCATAAGTAATTATATGTGATAAAAAATAGTGTAACCATTTTTTAACTCAAATAAGGGTCTTAACATTATGGTATCAGAGATTAATCTTTAGCTCTTAGACCTAATGATTCCACTAATGTAAATATATTATCCTAATTTATAGAAAGGATAATAGTGGGAGGTTGATCAGTTGGTGAGGGACCTTATAATGGGAACCCTCAAGTTGATCTTAATCAGATAGCAATAGATAAAACTAAGAAACTATATCAAATTCTCACTATTATGAATGAGACTAGAGATTTAATATCAAATTTATAATGATTATTTCATGGTTTATAAGAGTAAAATGAATAGGGGGTTCTAGAGGAACATTCCACTGAATAAGAATTCCCTCAGGAGAAAGGGTGTAACAAAGTGCAACAAGTTGTTAGAGATCAATTAGTTGTAGAAATCACTCATGACATGAAGAAAGTAAATCCACCCAAGTTTACTGACATGATTTTAGGTGATGGAGTTTAGTCTTGGGTCACATATATGGAGAAATACTTTAAGATTTAGAATTATTATAAGGTAACTAAGGTTGTGTGGGGAGCTTGCCAAGTAACTGGTGAAGGTATAACTTGGTGTGATAACACTAAGCTCAAAATGAATCTAGATTATACTAACACCACATGGGATTAGTTGTGACTCTTTTTAGATCATGATGGTTATCTCATCTCTATTTCAATCAAATTTTGATATATTTTTAGAGCTTGAGGCAAGGGTATTTATTAGTGAATAAGTATTGCAAGTTGTTTACAAAGATCTTGAAGTATATTCCTAGTATTATAATGATGCCCATTTACAAATAATAAAATTAATTATCTATCTAAAACCCTAAATTAGGTGTGAAGTGGATGTGCATTGACCATCCACCATGGATCATTTTTGAAACCTCTATAAAATAAGATCAAAATCTAAAATCACTGATAGAAGTCAAAGATAATTATAAGAAAAAGTTTGTCACTTCCAAGAAACCATTAAATATGAAGAATTAGAAATATAATTGAAAATATAATAATTGTTTGAATAATCAAAACACAACATTTGGTAATGCTTCTAAGAATAGGAAAATAAGAGGCAATTTTAGAGAAGGATTTAAGGGTGCAAATTAAGCTGAGAAGAAGGGACCACTAGGAATATGTTTTACTAGTGGATAATATAATTATACCAAATATTTTAATCTCTTTAAGATAAATGGAAAGATAAATAATACAACCTCTTCTTCACAATATGGAACCTTATAGTATTGTATTCACATAAAAGTGGATAATCAAAAAATTGAATTTTAAGCCTCTATTATCAAAGTATTACGTACTTTGTTTGGACATCCAATTAATAGTTTGATTGATACTAGAGTTAAAAGATGATATATTTATTTTATAATATTGAATAAATTATCTAGGAAAGTTGGTTTTATAGAAAATGCATGTTTAGTATAGTACATGAATGAGTCTAAGGTCAAGGTTGACATATGTCTTATAGACACTGAAATCAAGTTTACAAAATTCACCATGGTTATTGAACTCTATGTATCACCATTGGGGTCATATGATGTGATATTAAGAATGAATTAGCTTTCAAGGCACAAATCCAAAGTTGATTGTTTCCTTAAAAAGGTTAAATATTTGGATGTTTTTGAAAACCCAACCCAAATCTAAGGATGTTGGAGGGACTTAAAGGTTAATCAAATTTCAATCATTCAGTTGAAGAAGGCTCAGTGAAAGGGATTTCAAGCATTCATAGTCAAAATATATTAAATTATTAAAACTAAGGAACCTACCTTAGAAGACTTTCCCTTTCTACAAGAATTTTGGGATGATTTTCCGTAATAATTTTAAGGCTACCTCCAAAAATTAAATTTGATTTCACCATTGATATCATTCTAAGGTCAGAATCATAGTCTAAGGTACCCTATTTGATGACACAAATAGATTTAGTTGAATTAAAGGGAAAACTTCATAAGATGTTGGCCAAAGTTTTGATTTGACCAAGTGTTTCACCATGGGGTGCACCTTTAGTATTTTTTAATAAGAAGGATGCAACCCTTCATCTTTACATTGACTACTACATGCTAAATAAATAAATGATCAAGAATAGGTATCTATTGCCTTATATTGATGATATTTTTTTATCAATTTCACAGTGTAATAGTCTTTTTAAAGATTGATCTTCATGTAGGGTACAATCAGTTGAGGATTTGAGACAAATATATTATAAAAATATATTTCATGACTCCTCATGGGCATTATGAGTCCATAGTACTTACTTTTGGTCTAACTAGTAAACTTTTAGAATTTACAAATCTCATGAATAATATGTTTAGAGACTATCTGAATCAATTAATGCTACTCTTCGTAGATGATATTCTCATTTATTCTAATAATGAGGAATAACATGTTGAGCATCTATTTTTAGTCTTGCATTTGTTGTGGAAGCACAATCTATATGGTAATTTGCCCAAGTGTGATTTATTTTAGAAGAGAGTATAATAATTAGGATGCATCATCTCTGTAGAAGGAATTTTAGTGGAGCCAACCAAAATTAAAGCTATTATGGAATGAACATCACCTAAAAATGTGCATGAGGTACATAGTTTTATGGGGTTAGTATGGTAATATAGGAAATTTAAACCAAAATTCTATAAGATAGTTAATTTAATTACCCATCTCTAGTGGAAAGAGTAATATTTGTGTTGTTTAATATATGTGAAGAAGCCTTTTAGGTTTTGAAACAAAGGCTTACTTCAACACTAGTGTTATAGATTATAGATCTAAATGGCCATTTTTTGGTAATAAAATTTGCATCAAGTGATGATTTAGGAGGTTTTCTAATGTAGGATGGTTCAGTTGTGGTTTACAAGTCCAAGATGATAAAGTCATATGAAGTAAATTATGTTCCTCATGATTTATAGTTTTAGATGAATTATTTACTAATAAATTCATTTCAACTCAAAATTTACAACTTGGGTCTCAATTACATTTTTACCCAACATAACCTAAATGTACATCAGAGGTGATGGTTAGAATTTTTGTCAAATTATGGTTTTGGCATTAACTACATTAAGGTCAGAAAATAGAGTTGAATAAAACCTTAGTAATAGAAGGTACACTGTGGATTTAGACACAATAAGGAGTAAATTTTGAGATCAAGTAGTAAAATTCTCACATGGTATGAATTTTATGAGCATGTGAAGAAAGCTTTGGCTAAAAATTTCTAAGATCAAATATACCAAGGTTTTTAGTTTGAAAATGATGGGATTTTGAGGTATAATTATAGAATTTATGTGCCTAATAGAGACAATTTGAGGAATATTGTGCTAAAGTAATTACAAAATGTTCCATATTGAAGGCATCCTAGAGTGACAAAAGTACTAACAAATTTAAAACCATTATATTTTTAGAAAGGAATTAAGAAGGATGAAAATAATTTTGTATATATATGCTTGGAGTGTCAGTGATTTAAGTATTAAAACATTCATCCTATTAGGTTGTTTTACCCACATTCCATACCAAAATTTAAGTGGCAATTTATTAGTATGGACTTTGTCCAAGGTTTGCTTATGTCAAGAAACTATCATGACATGATCTTGGTAGTTATGTAAAAATGTAACAAGGTAGTTCATCTCATTACAAGTAATATTAAAAATGATGCATTAATTATTTCCAAGATGTTTGTTGATACATGATCATCATCTCCAAATATGGTAAATATGATTTGTTGAGTCTTAGGTTTTATGCATATTTTCCCACCAAAATACTATATTTGAAAATTAAAATTATGGAGGCATCTTGTAAGTATTTCATTTCCAAAAGTTACATTAATAAATAAGGCTTCAATATGTAAGGTAATTAAACATGTTCTAGAATCAATCGCATGAAATAATCAAATGTAAAATTTCCTACATGCAATCTGGGACTTTATTAGAAAGTGTTTTACATTGAGAAGAATGTGGAGCTATGTTAGATAGTTGATAAGGTTTGAAGCAAGAGAATAAGAATTAAGTTAAGTCATAATACAAGTATAAAATTAATATTATACATAGCTTTTATTAGTTTATTTTATACCTTTAGGTCTATATATAATAAATTTATAGATATGGATGAATAAAGAGATATAGAGTGAATATACAAGGGTGGATAGGTCTCTAGACCCAGACCCATGTATTTAATGATTGTCTATAGAAACTAATGCATATTAATAAATATATATGGATGGTGAAATTGTTTTTTTAATGGTATTGAGGCCTTTCTCAGATAAATAAATAAGTGTATGATTATATTTCTTCTTAATTTTGATTCATGTTGTTTATGATCACTCATGAATATATATAGATCTACAATACTAATTTTTTTGATATAGTTTGAGTAGAGAGGTTGATAATTTGTTGGTCTATGAAGAGGATGGTATATAGTTTTACAATATTTTATAATGATATTATGCAAGTTAATAATCATATCATGAATATAAAAATTATTGTTATGAATTTTGATGTAATCTAAAACACTAAAATGTACATAATTTTATGATTTTATCTCAATTGCTCTTTAATATTATGATTTTATGAGAAATTTGAGTATGAAGAAATCATAATTTTTTTTTAATGAGAATAAATATTATAACATACTTTTGCATTGAAATATAATTGATAGGGTGTGAATAACTTGTGTTACCAAATAGTCTCATTGTATATTATATGTTTCAAACAATTGTTTTCAAGAGCATAAAGCTTGCCCAGATTTACAAGAAGTTCATTGGATTGTTATATGATAAATGACATATGATCCCCAATTAATTTTTAAGCCTTGATATTGTAAATATTCATTTATTCATGTATGTATTCCTATCATCAATAATTTTTAATCACAACTTTGATATTTAATTTTAACTATAAAATATAATTATGTTACTAGCCGTTAAAAAATCCCAAAATAGTCTTTACTTGCATGTATAAAAACTTAATATGGTGTTTGAGTAGATTAAATCCATATGGGTTTTCATTTAAATATTTATTGAGACATGTGATTTCATTTAGTATTGATATAACTTTATAACTATTGAAGACTATTATACATATAGTGAAAACTCACAGTAGTAATCAACCATTCAAAGCTCACACAAGCTTTTGACTGATCTTTCACATATTGTTTTTCAGTATACAGTGATATTAAACTATAATAAGATGAATTTGGTCTTTTATTCATCTCATAATTAATTTTATGTTTAAATAATTAATGTGATAGATATACAATCTTATCAAAATACACAGGTTGTTTCAGACCATAACATAATTCTATTGAAAGTTATTAGTGCTAATGACAAAAATGAATAGGAAATCAACATGGAGTAAAAGATTTTATTTTATATTAATATAATTATGGTAAAACTTGGATAGGTAAATTATAATTTTATAAACAATATTAGGCACTTGAGTTATATAATGTTGAGATAGAAGCTAAAACATGAGTAGAAGATAGAAAGGCTTTGATGAAGTCCATGAAACATTTATTGTGCCCATATGAGTAGTGTCATTTATATGAGTGTGTATTGAATAAAAATAATTTAATAAAGAACCATATTTAAATAATCTTGTATTTTAATCTAAATATAAATAGTAATATTACTAGTAAGAGGTATAAATTCATGTAGATACATGTAGATGATTATATTATTTCCTTGTACAATTTATTTTTCAATAAGTAAAATTAGTTGAAACTCTGTGTAAAGTTGTAATAGAATGTTTATGATTTGATTAAATTGATTTAAAATTCATAAAAATATTATTTTGTGTTGTTAATTCTTAGGATATTAATATTTAATAAAGACCAAGGGGACCTAAATCAAGGTAAGAAGGCCATTGTGAACTTGTTTTAGATAAAAATCAAAGATGAGATCATTATCGGTAGAGTATTGATAAGATTGAAAGAAAAAATAATCTAAGTGGTATATTAAACTCAATAAATCCTAGAAGACCTATACCAATACTTTAAGTTGGTATATCTTAAGAAAGGTATACCATGATTTTTTTGCAGTTATATCAATTCAAAAAAATGGGGAAATAAGACCTAGAAGAGGTCCACTGAGATCAAACTAGTTAAAGGGATTAGTTGTAAGATACCTACTTGCATCATTTTTAAAGTAAATTTATATGTTTCATGGGTTTATAGATAAGATAATTTATTATAGGGACCCTAGGATGACTTATATATTTTGTCAAACTCTCAATTTAGCTTTGGACACATGGTGAAATTTTAGCACAACTTACCATCAAGAAATAAATGGGAAAATAGAGAGAATAAATCATATTTTAGAGGATTTATTATGTATATATTTTATGGACCATAAATACAAATGGGAAGAATACGTACCATTGGTTGAGTTTGATTACAATGAATCATATCAATCAACTTTTAAAATGGATCCATTCGAGGCATTATATGGTAGGAGGTGTAGAATACCAATAAATTAGGATAAATTGGAACATAGAGTGATATTTGGAATAGATATTATTTTATTAAATTAAAGAGAAATTAATTTAATAAGGTAGATATTAGTTAAATCCAATGATAGGTAGAAAATTTAATGATGATCTGAAAAGAACAACAAGATAGTTCTCAGTTGGGGACAAGGTTTTTCTATGGGTTAAGCCCCAAAAGAGTTCAATAAAGTTTGGTAAATAAGACAAAATATCACATATATATGGGACACTTTTAGGTTCTATAAGTGATTAATTTTTTAGCATATATACTTACATTTACACTAGCTCTAGCATAAATGCATAATGTTTTTCATGTTTCATATCTTAAGAAGTATATTACTTATCCTACACATGTTTTGGACTAGAATACTTTATAGGTTTATGATCTAGGGGTGCTCATAGTAGAACAAATCAAAATAATTTATATTTATAAACTTATCCTATGTAATAGATAAGTATCATAGTATAATGTCTAGTGGAGCAATATTCTGAAGATAGTGTTATATATGAGGACTATGGGGAGTTCTTAAGGCTATTTCCTCATATTTTTGCGTGATATTTATGCTATACATTATTTATTTTCTATTGAACATTGATTTCTTTATATAATTTTAATTTGAAATAAATTTCATTGATATGATGACCAATTTTATAGGGTAAGGATGTCACATCTAGTCTTCCTCCATAAATTATTAGGCATTAATTAGTGGATTATGTGATTAAAATTTATAAATCTAATATTTATTTTTGAGTTGGTTTGTTAAAATATCTAATTTGATATTTCATTATTTTCTTAGTGTACAATATTGATAATTTTTACATATGTTAATTATTCTTATGATCAAGTGGATTGATTTCAATTATATATTTCTTATATTTAGTAGTTTATTTATGATTATATGTTGATTTGGGATAACTGCTAATTTATTTGATAAGGTGGTTTTAACATAGTTCCACCCTTATAGGTAGTTTATAAGGACAATATCATGAAAGAAGGGGTGTATATACCATAAATAGGGGTTGATATATCTCCATTACTCTCATACACACAACACTTGTAGCTATATGAATAAAAATGATTAATGATTACATAAATTGTTTGGTAATAATTGAGTGTTGTTTGCTCTGATTTCATTATGTGATTGACTGCTCATGTATATTAAACCATTTATTTTCACTAAATTAAAATTGGTGGGCATGAATGTAGTGAATTGACAATTACTTATGCATTTTATTAACAAGTTACATTATGCTTTTATGATATAGTTTGGATTATGATTACCTAGTTTACCTCATTTTACTATGCCTTTATAGCCCTGTATGTGATGTTAGTTATCAGGAATTATATAACATTACATTTCTTGGTTTATTGAATAATTTTACTGATTTATATTTACCATTAAATAACATTTCATAAGGTCTAAACAAGGTAAAATATCATCAAAAGTAATTATTTAAGAAAAAGAAAAAAGGGGGCTTTGAAACTATAGACATTATAATCTATAAGGTTTGGGTGTTTAAATGTTCTTATGTGTACTTTACACTAACATGTAAATTTATGGATCGATGATCCTGAAGATAAATACATTAAAAAGTGCAAAGGTACTAATAAATTGGGGTTCATTTGGGAAGTTTATAGAACTATGCCATTATGATGTTTGAACTTAATTCAAAATTTGTAAAAATAAATTGATTAGGTTTTTTCATGGATGATTGTTAGGATAGAAAGAGTTGACTTTGGGAATTTTGTGGAAACATTGAGGGTTTCCACAACATCCATGTTTGAAAAAAAACTAAGAAGTGATAGTAAAAAATATTAAGATGCTAAAAAGCCATTTATAAGCATGAGTTGCATGATGGAAATCTCAATAAGGATCATGGAGGGAAATTTGGTTATGTAGAACATGCATGAATGGAAAAAGAAGGATAATAATGAGGTGTGATGAGGGAAAAGGATTAGACCAATATATGATAGAGGGGAGAAGGAAGAAATTGGAAAAATAAAAGGAAAGATACCCATTTTGCATTTGAGCATTGAGCATTGATAGCCAAGCAAGTAACATTTTGGTCTATGCACATTAAATATATGGGTTTTGTTACAGTCTTAATTTCACATGAGAAAAAGTGGATATATTCTTTTTATAGTTCCATTGATGTTTAATTCATGTATGGGTAGTTCTATTTATAAAATTTAAGAGATTAATTGTTATATACCTAGGGACAAAATTTTATTCCATATCAAAATATATAAATTGATATCAAATTTCTTTCCTACCATAAAATTGGAAGCTTATTTGACTAAAACTTACCTAGAGTTTTAGATTAAGGTAAAAATAGGTTTTGAAGGGACCTCGAAACCCTACACAACAAGGAGAAAGATAAACCATAAAGCATGACCAAGTTTTTTTTAA
>JARHVA010009551.1:0-82500 GCA_037957365.1 Torreya grandis | reverse complement strand
TTATTATAATTACAACCAACAAAATTAGTATTTTGAGTTTTTTTACCAATGGTATAACTTTGTCCCTATTTTTACCTTTAAACCTCTTTAAAGCTGCTATTATTAGATGATCTAGAATTTCTTCCAAAAATTCCCATTACTTCTCATTAGCCTCTTTTCCCCAAGAATATTCATGCTTCCTCTTAAATTTTTGGTAGGAATCATAGAGGTTCCCAACCTAAAAAAATTCTAGCATCTAATGGGGATTCCTTCAAATTCTAGAGTTTAAAACTAGATTCTATTTTTTACTTTTAACTCAATGCTTTTGGTCAAATCTTGAGAAATGTTTAAACACACAAAAATTATGGAAAAGTTATTTCATATAATATTAAATGAATATTCATCAATTTTCAACAAAATACCCAACATAGAATGAATAGCTAAAAGACTTGTTTCAGACCAAAACTAAAGCAAAAGATACAACAATCTCACCCAAATAGGATGTAATGACAAATTATCTATCAAAGGGTTAAAATTAAGAGTCCAAGGTTTTATGAGTAGAATGTGGTTTTTATAGCTCCATGTTTTATCCTAATAAATCTTATTTTAGTTAGTCAAAGAATCAAAAGTAATAATAAAAAAACCTTTGACACATGGAAAAATTTCCATATTGTCTTCTAGAAAATATTTCCATGAATCTGATAGCCATTGGTGTAGGGAGGAAAGGGATGGCCAAAACCTATAAAAATGACAAAACTAATCCCTCACTAAAAACCATTCTTATCCTTCCAAAACATCCTCTAAATCTTGACTATCAAAATTAACAACCATTGATTTACTTGAAGAAACCCTATCTAATAAAAAATTGAATATATGGCACTGTTATCAACATATTTACATAAAAATGGTGATGATGGATACTATTTCAACTCCTCCAGGCTAGCTATCCCCTTTTTGGATTCTACTAGTGCTTTATCATTCCTTTCCTTGAGTTGTGCCTCCATTTTTCCTCTTCTTCCAATGGATCCTTATTTAAGCCCTTGATATCTTCTGCATTGGGTTTCACACATAAATGCTTCTTGCCAAACCTATTTTTTGCCATCACTGCCAGGGAGGGATGAAATCTTCCAGATGCCCTAATCTCCACCATTGAAATTTTTAGGAGCACCACCACTAAATATCATAATTACTTTTTTATAATATTTCATTATGTATTTGACTTTATACTATGTTGTACATTATTATTTGAAAGATAATTGAACACAACAGTGGATATTGATGATGTATTATATTATGAAAATTAAATAGTAGTGGATGTAAAATTATTCACGGATGATTTATGGATTTTATTAGTATTTTTTTTACTTGATTCATTTTATAGTAAATGGTTAATAGTTATTCAACTTATAGTTTGATTAATGTTTGAATATTATGTGAATCATATTGTATCCAGTGGGATAATTTAATTATAGAATTAATTACTTTATATTCATTTAGTACTCAATCAAAAGTTAAATCAAATAACTATAAATTGTTTCATAAGCAATTTTATGTGATAAAAAGAAACCTAGCATAACTATTAGTTAGCCCATATAAGGGTCTTAACATAATTACATGATCCAAGTATCATTATCAAAGTGATATGTGGTGAATTCATCATGGAATTTAATTTTATTTGGTAATGTATCTAATAATGTAGTTGGTACTAAATTATATGCTTTAATTTCCATTTTACTGATTTATGGGATCTAAATTTTAAATCAAATTCTAGGAGTAACATTACCCATTTATCAATGTGTTCTAATAAATTTGTCTTGGACATGAGTAACTTGAGTGGGTCCACCTTTGTCATAATTTTTGTCTCATTATTAAGCATGTAATATTGTAAAATTTGTGCCATAAACACAAGATCTAAGCATAATGTTTCCATTGCATTGTAATTTTTCTCATAATCAACTAGTATTTAACAAATATAATAAATGGTGTGTTATTTATGATCATCATCATATTGTGCTAGTAAAACATGCAAAGCCTATTATGTAGCTGAGATCTATAGGAAAATAGGTTCATCTAGTATCTATGGCATAAGGATGGGTGGATTGAGTAGATATTATTTGATTGCATTAAAACTCTATTGGAAACTTTCATTCCATTAAAATTTTGTATCTTAATTTAGTAGGTTTGTGAAATATTATGTTTTATCAACCAACTAAGAAAAAAACTATATGATTGCTTAAATATTTCCTTTTAGGTATCATAATTATTTAATCCTAATTAGGGAGGCATGTTGATAATGGCATTTTTATTTTTGGGATCTACTTTAATTCCTATTTTAGATATGATATAGCATTGTAACATTCCTAATGTAACACTAAACATGCACTTCTTTGGATAAAAGTGCACAATGAATTTTTATAGTCTTTCAAATATTTGTCACATATCTAAAGCATGATATTACTAATGTTTTGATCTTGAAATTAAGTCATGTACATAATATAAAACAATATTATGTACGTATTCATGGAATATTGTATTATATCTTTTTGGTAAGTAGCTTTAGCATTTTTTTTAATTTATAATGGAAATAGAATATAAGCATACCCATTGTAAATGGGCATCAATGCAGTGCCTTTCAATTTGTTGACTATGAACTTGTCTCAATTGAATGTGAAATATTATTGACAAAAATTGATGGATAAATTTGGAATCTAAAAATGATAGATAAGTGGAAAAAATAAAAAATAAAATTATGGACACATTTTTTAAAAGTGGATATAGGTGTAGTGTGCCAAATTACATTGATCACACACTATTTTTGATTGACAATGCGTAAAAATAATTTTACACCTATTACACATGTAGATGATGAGTAATATGATATATCATGATAGGTTTTGGTGATGTATAAATGGTTATTTGTATTTTATTTCCTTTAAAACCCTTATATCACTTTGATAGCTTGAAAACATGTAATAAAAATATGTAAGTGTAATGGGGTGAGCAAACCTCAATCACCCCCTTAATGATTGACCACTACCTATGTATATAATAATCCAAGGATGTAAATCAAGCCAATGTAGTTATCCCATCTATAATTAATGTGAAATTTTGGTCCTTTGACTATGTGTATTCAACTTTAATATGGATTAGATGCTTGACAATGATATCTCTTTAGTTGCTTTATAAGGTTATTGACATGGCTTATGGTTTCTCTTTGTGAATGAGTCATAATTTTGGTAGAATATGACATGTTATATCAATATGAAGAAGTACATATGCTAAAATCAAGTGAATCAAAAGTATCTTAATGAGTGTCCCTTGACATGTATTTATAGGCAAATATATTGAAATTTTCATTTTGACAACCTTTTGAAACATGAAAGAATACCTAAAATATTTATTTCAAATGTGGAAATTAGTTTTTATTTGGTTTGGAATGCAGATGGCCTAAGTGAACAAGGTTGAAATACACCCTAGTATACTTATAGTGTGCATGTCTAAGAGAATGAAAGACATGTCCTTAATTAAATATAGTCTAAATTTGATTTTAGATAGCTTGATATTTTGACTTTGAAAGTTACATATAGTAGTAAGGACAACAAATGTTCAAGCCTACATATAGACAAATGTCTTAGAGGAATGGAAAATAATATTCATGTATTTATTCACTAGTCATGTGGTTTGAAATATGTTAAAAATTAACATTGTCAAGTACCTATAACTATATTTATGTTTTTACATCCCCCCTTTTATTATATAAATGAAATTAATAGATTAAAGGATAAAGAGTTGAACCTTAGTGTATACAATATACTTTATCTTCGAGTGATACTTTAATTGTGTAGGGTACTAAAATTTATAAAAACATGCAATAACTAATGAATTTTTCAATTGTTAATTTATAATTTGAAAAATATTAATTTTGAAAACTAAAAAGAGAAAAAGTAAGAGTACACCTATACATAGGTGAAACAAAATTTCCCTGTAACATATAATTGACAATGAAGAACCATTCCCCCTTATTGAAATAATTGGAAAATTGAACCAATGTATAATTTAGAGTGATCAAGTCCCAGTTTAAAATAACTAATCAAGCTCATGAATCTGAAATATGCATTATTCTAACTCCCATGAATAGGGAATAGTACCCAATCTACTAATCTAAATAGGTAAAACCATGCTAAGATTTTTAAAAGTGATGCCAAGGCTATTAAATGTCACTATACTTGAGCATATATCACTCGTATAGATTTGAATCATACTAATTCATATCGATATATAATATAATGTTTCTTTCTTGAAAGGGAATGAAATATATTCATGCTTCCATCATGACTGCATTACTCATAGGCTTTGCTTTGAAATTAATGTTTTTCCTTTGAATTTGAATACTTTTATATTTTTAACTTTGAAACTTTGATTTTTTTTAATTTTTCCAATTTTAATGAGCATGATAATGAATGAATATCATGCCCCATTTGAATATGTGCCAATAATATTTAATTTTATGCATCTATGTGTTCAATCAAATTTTTTTACAACCTGTAACTTTTGATCTTATAAATATTTTTCATATGCATTAAAGTATACTTTAATTATTTGAAAAGTTAGTGCATATGCATTTCATATGCCTTTGGAATATATATCATGTTCTAACATTGGTCATATGTTTAATTTTTTAATCATTTTGAATCTTTGAAAACATATAATATTATTATAAAATATTATTTTACATTAGTTTGAATTTTTGAAAACATGTATTTTGTTATAAATTCTAATTTTTCATTGCTTTTAATCTTTCAAAACATGTATTCTATATTTTGACCCTGTATTATATCCCAGATTTGTTCATTTATGTTAGATATCTAAGATAATGTCATTATTATGTGCCCATTTTGAGATAAGGGATGTATCCTACAATTCACCCATATTAGAATAATATTTAACTATAACATGTGATAAAATATTACCATATAGTATTGTTTCATCATGTTGGAGGTTACATCATCATACATGTATGTAACATATTTAATTTGAATCACATAAGTGTCATATATATATATATATATATATATATATATATATATATATATATATATATATATATATATATATATATATATATATATATATATATATATATATATATATATATAGCATTAAAGGATGCAGTAAGGTAACCATAGTAAAAGTGAATGATATGTATCATGGAAACACTAAAAAAAATCAGTAAACACACAAGCAAAATATAAAATAATTTCCAATAATGTCGTGCACTAAGGCCAAGGGTTGTATACAAGGAGCTGTTCAAATGTTTCACAAGAAAATATTATACACATAGAGCTAAGGGTCACAAATGGACATGTTCAAATGTCTTACATACTAGGAAAAATCTCATAGATATGTTCATTTATTTTTTATGCAAGGTCCAAGTTCCACACACAATAATAAAACAATGTTAAACCTATTATACAAGAAACTAAACAACATCCAAGGATCATAGAATAGGTGAAAGGTGTTATCCAATAGCATAATGTAAAATATAAATGATTAACAAGACACCTATAATATATAAGGAATCATTAGATATTAACTTTTATAGTGTAATATGTATATTTACATGCCCCAAAAATAGGCATTACCACTAGGTAGAATGGATTATTACATCTAATAATTCATATGTAATGTATGTCCTACATCACAATCATATACCTCATGAAAGTCATGTATGTATAGAATAAAATAAATTATTTTCTAAAATATCTAATAAATGACATATGTAAATAGGTAACTAGCATATTATGTCATGCTTAAAGTCATGATTTTTTCTTATTTAAAATATTAATCACCTTCTAAATTATACATTAAACCTCCAATTGAGATGGAATGTCATTATGTAGGTTTTTTCTTGTTAGTAAGATCATACCAATGTTTTGTGTAATCACCATTAGGATCACAATCATACTTTTGGTCTCATAACTTTGGAATTCATATTTGATCATTGTTTGTGTCAATATATGTAAATACCACTAGACCATAATGTATTATTGAATTTTTTTTGTCTTTTATGTTTTTAAATGAGTCATATTATGTGATTTTACTATGTTTTATTTTGTCTACTCTAGGTTGGTGGATTCATCTACTATTGATATTATAACAATTGAATCTTCATGTTCAAATGTGATAGATTAAATACTTATATCCAATCTTGTGCCCATTTCTCTCATCTATGTTTTTCCCATTTTTTCATCACATTGATCTAGGTAGGTTTAATGTGAATTATATTTAAACATGTTTTCTCCCAATTATTACCATTATCTCAATGGATCCAATCAATGCAACTTTTAGATCCAATAACAATACCATTTTTTTTTAATATCCCAAATATTTTATAAGTGTCATGGTAAAAACATTGGCCTATTGCATAAAACTGATTTTAACCTCTTTGCATTTCTTATCATCAATGGTGAGGATGAGAATCAAAGGCTTTAGATAGGATGAATGATTTTTAGTTTCCTCTTTTGGACCATATTAGCCTTAATTATTGTATCTTTTTTATTAATAGTCTTTCTTAGAAACCCTCTAATGAATATGTTAAATTGTTTAATTTTATTTTATTTATGTAGTTTATATTTTTTTGTGTGCTCATGTAATAACCACTCTTCTATGATTTATTTGGTTTAGTATTTGTTCTATATGTAATTTTTTTGTTCACAATTTTATGTGTGAAATTTGTCCTTTTTTATATGCTTATGTATTAATATATCTTGTGCACCTTGTGCCACTTATTAAGATTATATTTGTTCCTAAGGATATTCAAGATTAACTATTATATCACAGTGTTTGAGAATATATAGAAATTTATTATCAATCATTGTAACCCTTAGACATAAATCCTAACCTTTTTGTTCTTGTTGTTGTGAATTAAAATAAGTATTGGTAATTTTAACATGTGGGTGATATTGAACTGTAGATTTTCCTTTTCCATTAGAATATTGTGCCTCCATTATAGTGTCTGATTGATCCTATTTTATCGAATCTTCATGATGTGTTCCAACTCCAACATGTGTGAATAACATGAAATAAATATTATTTGGGATCAATAAGGTTGAAATTGAGCTTACACAACTGATCATCTATTGAATTTTTCATATCACCATAATTTTTATCCTTCCAATCTATAATTATAAACTTAGGATCCTCAAAATTAGTCAAAAGAGGGAGATATGGTATTTTTTCATCTTGTTTTATGGTGATTAGTAATGATTTTTGTGTATCTTCTTGAATGTTTGTTATGGGTACTCTATCACACTCAGTAATTGAATTTAATAACTCACACATATGCATATGATTGAGTCTATTTTTGTAGGTGTTATAATCAAATTATCTTTGAATTTTGAATGTCTTTTTTCAATATTTGAAAGTTGTATCATTTATTGGAATGGAATATTTATATCCATCATCTATAAATTTTTTACATATATGAAATGTAAAGGGTAATAGCCTCCATGTCCTAGATCCAAGGTCATCCCAAAAGTAAATTGTAATGAAATTTGTTGGGCATGACTAAAAAAATTAGTACATACTATTTTTGGACTTATGTTTAAATCCAATGTGATAGTTCCAATTTTTTGACAATGAGTATTATCAAATCCCATTATATTTTGCTCTAATTTTGTGATGTTTCTCATATTGATACTTAATTATTAAAATATATTTGAGTTAAAAATATTCACTCCTGATCTATTATCAACTAAAACATGATTGATGACCTTCCCATATATCTGACCCTGGATGAATAATGAAAGGTCTTGTTATATGCTATGATTAGGAGGTACACCTTCATTATTGAAACTAATGACATTGTTAACATCCTGAAATGTATTCATGATAAAATAAAATTTTGTTGGTTATGTATCACCATAAATATTTTTATCATGTAAGGTATCATATAAGATATTCTTGTAAACCTTTGCCAAAATACAAGTTTTAGTAGGGATTTTTTTGAGCTGATTAATGAAATCATAAAAATTAAATTTATTTTCTTGTATTTTGGGAGGTGGTGTGAAATTTAGAGGAACATGTTGACCATATTCATTCTACCTTGGTGGATTAAGTATCCACCCTCATATAATGCTGATAGCATACACATTCGAGTCTAAATGAGCATTGGGAAAATAATAGGAACCTAATTTTTATTAAGATAACCTTGAAGTTGAGGAGTAGAAAAAAAACTAAGCCATGCATGCCCTTTAACATCTTTTAGTGACAAATATAATTTCATATTTTATATTAATAATATCATTATCATGATTAATATTTTTATCACTAAAAGCATCTTGTTTTTTTTCACTTTATTGAAAGTCGGGTAAACTTTTTAACGTGGCCGGGGACGCTGGCTAGACATGACTAATACTAGTACAATGGGGCCGGTGGGGAACTTGTACACTGATGGACAGAGTTGCAACGGAAGTACCTGACCAACCGACTACACCCCCTGACCCATCACTAAAAGCATCTTCAATGTGCATATAATTATCAATTATTTCATCAATATATTAATTAATAATGCCTATATATCTATTTGAGTAGAGATTGAAGGGATCTTGGTATGATCTATATGAATTACACTTATTATAGCACTATGCCTAAGAGGAAAGGAAGAATTATCCTTATTTGGTTACATGCAAAGGTATAAAAGAAAAATAAAAATAGATGCAACTAGACATGGTGTGTTTACTTTGTAGGCTCTTAGATATATTGACCCCAATCATAAATCATGAATATAGATATGAATGCACTATTATCATAGCCACACTATCTCATTTATAATTTACATTAATATTAACTTCCTATTTATAACTTCTTAACAATTCACTACAAGATCAAATGACTAAAGACTTCCTATGGATGAAAAACAAAACACTATGCATTTAAGATATACCATGATGTACATGGAAACTAAAATCCATGAATAAAATTGACTATTGGTTTAGGTATTGGAATGATTCCAATCACACCATAACATTTACCTATAATCACAAATCCTATGAGTTTTAAAACTATTGGATCATAGTTTCTAGGAAAAATAAATAAAAATGAATGTTAAAATTGAAAAATGAAATCATATATTGAAGGTTAGAAAATAATAATTAGGGTTGACCATTATGTTTTACTATTATTTTGATAAAAAATAATAAATTTCATTTGTTTAAATATAAGTAAAATAAATACCAATATGTTAAATGTGTATAATATTTAACTATTATTATTTTGAAAAAAATTAAATATGGAAAGTTTCTATTTTGTGAAAACACTAAGGATACATGTACTTAACTTACACATTGAATTCAATTGATTATTTTAATTGTCTACAAATGGAAATAAAAAGAAGAGGTGAATATATAGGCTTATAATTAGAATCAAGAACGAAAATAGAATTTGGGTAAGTCTATATTAAGTGGATAGTGATGTAGTGCATGTTAGTCTATTGACTAGGGACTTATCTCAATTTGTTGTTATAGACTATTGATAGAAAATAATAAAGAAATAAATAATTTAGAAATTATAGATCAAATGAAGAATTATAATATGTCTTTGGAAATGAGTGTTATAAGTGGATAAAGGCATAATTCACCTGAGTCTATTGACTATAGAATAATCCCAGTTGATTATGCATAAAAATGATGGCTTCTTTTATTATTCCCATCGATAAGAATCTAATATATCATAATTAAGGTTTGGCCATGTAAAAATCAATCTTATTATAAACCCTTCTGGTATTTTGATATCTTTAAAATTTATAAAAAAAAGTAGGGGAGTGTAATTGTTTGAGCTAGCCTCAATCACCCCTGTGATGATTAACCATTGCTTGTGTATCCAATACTCAAGGAAATAAATCAAGCCCATGTAATTATCCCACTTAGAGTGAATGTGTAATTTTACTCCTTTGACTATGCGTATGCAGCTATAAGATGGATTAGATGATTTACAATGATAGATATTGGCTTGATTTATAGGGATCTTGACTTGGATTATGGTTGCTCATTATGAATTTTTAAAATGGTTAAAATCGGGAATGATATATCAATGTGTATAAGTTTATATGATTAAACCAAGTGAATAGAAAGTTTCTTAATTAGTTAATCTTCACATCTATTTATAGGTGAATATTTTGACAATTTAATTTAGTTAACCTTATGAAACATGTGGGAAGACCCAAAATAATGATTTTGAATTTGTAAATTAGAATTTATTTGTCACAGGATGTGGATGACCTATGTGGACAAGGGAACATTACACTCCATCCTGATTAGAGTAGACACATCCATGAGGATTAAGGACACCTATCATAAACTAAAGATATTATGAAGGTTATGTTAAATAACTTTAGATTTTTACATTGAAATTTATGTAGTAATGACAAACAAAAGGTTGATATTTCATATAAATAAATGACTTAGAGGAAAAATGAATAAGAGTAATGTATTTATGCACAAGTCCTATGGTTTGAAATATGTCAAAAATTAGCATTGTCAAGTAATTTTGACCAAATTTTGTGAAAAATACCCATCCATATAAGACATAACCAACAAAAATAATTTAAAAAAAATTAAAATAAATGAAAATGGATAGTTTTTTCAAAATTTACATAAGTAAAAATTTAAGTTTTCAACCTTACTAGGTGTGACACATTGTTTGACTATAAATTGGTTGTGACCTAATCAAATAAGGTCAACCCTAAAAACCTATTTTATTGCATCATGTCTCTCTTAGATCTCAAAATCATAAAGTTTCAATGTAAAAATTAAGTAAATTTTATTTTTAAATAAACCTAATTATATGAATTGACTTTATCTATTTTAAAAATTTATAATCTTTATAATTAATTATACAAAACTTTGTACATGATATCTCAATAAAAACATATTGAAATCACTCCCCATTATTTATATTAGAACAAAAACAATGTGATATTCCATACGATACTATTTTTATCATGATAATCAACCCATTTTTAAATGTTAAATTTTAAAATTTGTATGTATTATCACCTACATATTTTTTGGTCCTTCACTAAATTATCAAACACAATAGATAAACATAATATAATGATCAATATTCTCAATGAAAACAATAAATTCAATCAATTAGCGGAGGATCAGTTGTTTAAAATTTAATATGTGTTTGAGTGGGATGATCTTAGGGAGAAATAGGATGAAACTAATAGATATGAGGAAATTCATAGCAATGTTGATAGATTAGAGGAGGGAAAGAGTGGTGTAAAAACTAAATAAAGGATCCATAAGTGTTAGGAGATGGGGATGGATGTGAAAATAGGTAACAAGCTAACAGATTAGTAGGTAAGTCTCATGTTGATCCCTTGTTCCATGAATCTTTGGTATTTAATCTTATACTAGAATATAAGGGGCTATGTCTTAATATTTTTGATAAGATTTTAGATCGAGCTATTTCTAAGATTTAAAATACATTAATTGGGAAATTTATGAGAATAAAACATAATATATGTAGTTAGAGATTGATCAAATAAAAACTAGAGAAGCAAGGGTCAATTGGAAATCTTAACCATGGCCAATGGTTTTGTGCTTATTTTTTTATTAATGGTAAAATTAGGGTTTAAAAAGGGACCCTACCCATTGTAAAAAACTTATAGGCATGGTATTAAAATAATAATAAAACAATGTTGCTTTTAGAATAACCAATAGACATTAAATAAGAAAATACAACATTAAAATAACAAAAACATAGAAGAAAAATGGCAAAAACATAACACTAATAGGATATGCATTTCTACCAATCTAGCACATCATTCTAAATATTATTCATATTATCAATGATTTTATACATTCTCTAAAGAGTTTTAGAGTCCTCTTTCTATGCAACTCTTTCCTTCATATTATTATCCATTCTACTTTTATACTGAACTTCATTCCTACTCTTGGCTAATAATTTTAACCATTCCATGTTTTAAACATAGTTTTTCACAGATTTCAATCTAAAATCAATAACCTTTCTAAGATTGTCCTAGTTTTAATTATATCTCTTAGTTATTGAAACTTTATCATTCAAAAATTCCATCTTTTAACTTGTTTTCATCAAATTAGCCTTTGTATAGTAATTTCCATCATTTTTTTTATTGTATTTACCGCCTCATTGAGCCTAGTACGGTATCTCATGAACCAACACATAAAATACTTACGCAACTCAATATTATCTCCCATTTTATCTAATTTATATTTATTCTAAAGAGAAGTTAAAATAATGTCAAAGTCCATAGTCATCTTCTCCTTTCCATGGATACTTACGGCCACTTTTTATTCATCCTTGTCTCCAAACCCATTTCCTTAAGTATTTTCAACCATTCAACAACCTCATGAATTTTATTCTCATCCTTAACTATAGAATTATTCTCATCATTGTTGTTATAAGGCTTATATTTGTCTTTCTCTAGGTAACCAACCTATCCAAACCATCTTCCATATTGTCCTCCCCTAAATTCTTAGTTCTCTCTTCCAAATCTAAATCTATGGGGTTCCTCCTTTTCTCACTTTATAAATCCTTCCTCTATCTTTTTCTAGTGGTACTCAAAATTATTATGAAACCCCTTGACACATTAATATGTCTCTTATTAGGATAAGGGTGATTACGAGAAGGGTTAATACCTTTAAATAACTTATAAATCAATAATATTATAGCTTGATGTAAAGAAAATTATTTTTTATCCTTATTCACATCCATAACAGAACTTTTTAATTAATGAAAAATGTATAAGGTAAGATTTATATAAATATAATGTTTGAATTAGTTTAATAAATGGAAATGATAATTTTTTTTTGCTTATTATCCTGAAGAAACAAGAGGACTATTCTAATATCATGTGGGGAAAACCTTGATTTTTGGGAAAGGATAACCTAGTTCTCAAGAAGTTAAAATTAGGCTTTTACCAACTAAAGGAATAATTCAAGTCAGCTCCCTTGTGGCACAGATTACCTAGGCCCCCAATAGAATAATAGGAAGATAAAATCATATTAGGTATAAAAATATCCATTGGGTAGATTATAGCCATTGACATAGTAACTAGGTCTAGAAAAATATTGATTTTTACTAAATTTTGTGTCATTATTCCTTATAATAAATTTATCATGACAAATATTAAGCTAAAATCTAAGTAGAATGTCATCAATATTTAATATATGAAATAATAAAGGCTATCTATTATAAATGTAACATTTTGGGTCATGAACCTAAAAAATGTCTATAAATTAAGAAACAAAATCAAGTGTGGATAAGAAAAAAGGAAGGATTGGAACATAAAAAACTATAAAGAGTCCAAAGATAGAGAAGAATGGTAAGTATTTTAATTTAGAATATAATGAAAAGGATCAGTTTGGATAGGTTAATATAGAGAAATCTAGATCTAAGGAAAGATTAAGGGGATGAGGTCAACATAGGTAGATATGAGGTAAATATTAAGGCTCTCTCCCTAACCTATGTAAATAATCCAAAAGGAAATCTAACCCAATGTAGACCTAAAGAGGTTAGTCCAAAGGCTAATTCAAACTAAGGAAGATCTAATATGGTATAAATAGGTTTAAAATGGAGAAAAATAATTGGATAGATGAATATGGTTAAGAAGAATTGTATTCAAAGAAAGGATTACTATCTGAGGAGGAAAATTTCTCATGTATGCCTTCAAGCCATAAATACTATAAGTTCTAAGAATAATGTTGTCATAGGGTTGGTTAATAAACTAGGTAGACCCAATTAGTAAAGGATTAGACCAAATAAATAATGAAATAAGTTGATATTGGAATCCATAAATTATTAGATTTAATAAGGGTCTCTTCAAATCTCAAAAAATACTTTTTTCCTTAGGAATGAAAGCCTAAAAAATTGTAGGGAGACTAAGGAGTTCAATCAGAACCTAGGGGAGGTCTGAGAGGAAGGGAACAAAAAGAGGAAAAGTAAGAAAGGATTATTTCAAATAATTTGGATCTATGAACACTAAAGTGGAGAGGAATTTTTTTTTTTCCAATTTTCTTTCTATATTCTAAATAAATTAGACTATTTCAAACCATATTAGCTTAAACAATTTCAAATAAAGTTGACTATTTCAAAAAAATTGGACTAAGTTTTTAAATTTCAAATCAAGAATAAGTTTTCTATATTCCAAATAAATTGGACTGAGTATGAAAATTATTATAGACTTATTATTAGTACAAATTATAATAATATGGACTTATCAATAGTTTAGATTTTAAAAAACAATCATAAATAAATTAGACTTTATCAAGAATTGGTTAGACTTATCACAAATAAATTTCATCTATCTAATCTATTTTTAATAAATACAAATTATTTATAAGATATTTTTTTGAATAATTTAAAATAATATGGACTTTTTGTAGTCCAAATCTTTAGAAACTATCAAAAATAAATTGTGCTTTATCAAGAATTAGTTGTACATATTACAAATAAATAAAATCTATCTAATGTGTTTATAATAAGTCAAAATTATATCCAGCCAAGATTTTATTTTGAATAATTTATACCAATATAACCTTATAAATAAATAATATTTAATTAGAATATTTTAAATAAATTAGGCTCATTATAAACAAAGTACAAACATTAAATGAATTTGGAATGAGGTTAAAGTACTTATAATGTAAAATCAATATATTTTAAATAAATTTAATTATTTTTAAAATTGAACTAGACTATATTTTAAATAAATTGAACTATATTTGAAAAATTATCAAAAATAAACTGGACTTTATCAAGAACTAGTTGGACTTATTACAAATAAATCACATCTATCTAATGTATTTATAATAAGTCCAAATTATTGCCAAACAAGGATCATTATAAATAAAGTGAAAATATTAAATGAATTTAGAATGGTATTAAAGTATTTCTAATGTAAAATAAAAATAATTGAAATAAATTTGACTATTTTCTAAAATGAACTAGACTATATTTAAAATAAATAGAACTTATTTGAAATAATTTGAAGATGCTTTTGATTGAATTTTATCATAAATAAGTTGATTTTATTATTAATAAATAACATCAAACCATAAATAAGTTGATTTTAGTATAAATAAACAAAAACTAACTAAATATAACTTCTTTTTGAATAATTTAGAACAATATGGGCTTATAAATATTTTAAGTTAAACCAATATATTTGAAATAAATTAGGCTTATTACAAATAAATTACATGGAACAAGACCAAAGTATTTCTAATTTAAAATACATAAATTTGAAATAATTTAGATATTATTTCTATGAAAATAATGATAATGGTGTTTAAATTATAGTTTATAATCAATAAATACACTCAAAAGAATCATCTAGTGAAGTTATAACCATATTTTTAATATCTAATTTTTTTGATAAATATTTCATAGCGATTGGTATTGATTTTATGATTTCTCCAAGAATGTGATGATAGACATCATTTTTATTCTCCAATCATTTTTGTGTTTACATGTTGAATTTACAATTTATCATCATAATCACATAAAATGAAAAATTACTTAATATATTTGATTGAAAAGTCACCTTAAATAAAAAATTATTCACCATCATAATTGTTAACTATACTTGGATCCAAAACTAATTAAAATAAAACCATGTTGATTTAAACAAGTTATATTTAAAGGGAAATCAATATTCTTAGGTTAAAGCTATGAAGAAGCCGTAGAAGAGACTATCCTATATAAATATTACATGTTGGAGTTTTATTTTAGATATACATTTATAGTACAAATGTAATATTCTAAGCTTAAATGTGTTAATTCCATGTTCAATTTTTTATAATAGAATTATAATAATTATCAATATTTTAATGTTATTTTTTCAAGATTATGTGTAAATTTAAGAGTGTAGTAATTCCATCATAATCTAAATTTTTAATAATTTATTGATGTTTAAGATTGTGACATAATTGGCTTATTATAGTTTATAGTTAAAACACATAAATATGTTTTAATACATATTTAAGAGATCTTATTAATTAAAAAATGATGCACATTTTTATTTTTTTAAACTAGGATCAACACCCAAGAGGAAAATTAAATATAGTGACAAAAGAAAGGATTATATATTAAGTTTATGAAAAATGGTGTAGTACATTGTAAATATTTCTTTTTCTAAAAATATATATAATATTTGAAATAAAATGTACTCTAGGATAAAAAATAATATAATTTATTTTTGGTTTTTATAATAGAGATGGGAAAGAGTTGATATTACATGGATATATAGTTTAGATATTTATATAAAAATGTTTTTAAAAGTAATCATGTATGATTATAAAAATCAATGAAATTTTTTCCATGGATGTCCTCAAAAGCATCCATGTTTATATCCAAAAAACTATTTTTTCTCAAAAACATGGACCATGGAAGCATTATATATGAATCATAGTTTAGAGAACGATATTTTTAGTAATATGATTATTATATTTTATATATGAATATAAATAAATAAATGAATAATTTAAATGAGCACACAAGCTATGAATTTAATAAAACATTTTACATGCCAAAAATATGCACTAAAATTTAAAAAAAAACATTCATACTTGTCATCCCAAATTTAAGGAAACACCATTTCAAATTGCCAATGTCATGAAAGAAAATAATATCTCACAATCCTTTATGACTATTTTTGAAAGTTCCTAATTTGACAATGGATTCAAATGGTCTATTACAATATCTTTCAAAAAATCATTGAGAGAAAATGTTTAACCTTCCCATGTTTTGTTTGGTTTCCAAGTGTAGATGATATTTTCTATATGAATGTACAATAAAGAGTTTTATGTTAGGTTTCTCTTGCATTTCTTGTCCAAACAACCTAAATAAATTGTTACTTCTTCTGCATCTTTTTTCCCTACATGGAATGGGATAAACTAAGCTACTTGGACATTATGTTCTATATCTCCATTTATTTCAAGTATCTCAATATTGATTTCATCTCTATCAACCCATAATATGTATTTCACTCATGTAGAATAATTAGGTTTGACAAAAATCATATCTCCCTATGCACATCTTGAACTAGATCAAATGAAAATTTTGGTCTTTTTCTTCTTATACCAACATATGTATCTATTGATGCCACTCCAAAATCAAGGGCCTTATCATGAACCATTTTGTCCAAATCTCTATACAGGGGTATTTTGTGGTGAGTTATTAGCCAAAAATCTCTTGTATATTCAACTTCATAAGGGAACATGTCTTCTTTTTTTTTGTCAAGGATATTTTGGAAGTAATATGCTAGATCCTTCCACTTTTTATTTCTAATGAAACCAAACACATTGAATTAGTTTACATACTTGATCAAGTTATATTTAATTTATTTTTCACTCTTTTTTATACTTTTATTTGAGTATTTTACAACAATGAATTCTTGTTACTTTTCTCTAGTTTTCAAGTATTTGAAAAATATTCTCATAGGATTACCTTTTGGAACATTTATCTCACCATTTTTTGTTCTTCCCCATAATTGAATGAGGGTGGGTTGGGGAGGGGGGGGATTCATATATTTTATAGAGTTTTTTCAATGCATAATGCACTAAACTTTCTCTATGCATATAATAAAACATTGGCCTTTTATCAAGCCTACTATTTCATTACTTCCCTTCAACTAAATTTTTTTAACAAAGCATTTGAAATCAACTACTTATTCAATTAAGTATGGTGTGAAATTTCATTTATTTTCACATGTCTTATAAGTGTCCATCATCTCTGCCACACTCCTATATATTCACATAGATTTCCAAATGTGTCATTTATATCCTTGTGGGTATGCCATATAATGAAAAAATCAACCTTGACATAAAGGAAGATATATTTATAGATAAGGATAGATAAATACTAAAAAATAAACTTGTACAAAAAATATGATCCTATGTAACTAGAAAGATAATAGAATTAAATTTAGTTCCATATGAGTTTAGACATTTCTTTTCATACTTATATTGGTATTATTAGGTATATCAAACCAAATAATTTTTTATTATTTTTTTGATAATTATCACATAAAATATAGTCTCAATAAAACTATATACTTTATATCCATTGGTATCTCCCAACTGATACATTTGTACTATCTCATGTATATTAAAAATAAAATATGTAATTAACACAACACCTTTTTTTAATCCATACCTATATCTCAAATGATACCTTAATTTTAATGAAAATGATTATGGTACTGCTAAATTTTTTTTTGATAATATTCAAGGAATAAATCAAAAAAAAATCTAAAGAGACACCTAGGAAAAAAGTGAAGTGGTTGTATTATGAATACATGTTGTTTGATGATATTCAAGGTATAATATGATTGTATGGTTTGATAAAAACCTTGGTGTAGTAGTAGACAATATTTGGTACAATTAGAAGTTGTTTGATAATTTATAAGGGGTAGTAAAAATGTATCACTTAAGAGACACATAAGAAGACAAATAGGAGTGGTCAGGACTATTATTTTTAAAACAATCATAATCAATAAATGAATTATTATGGGAATTGAATATGTAATAATAAAACATCATATATGAATTTTATTAAACATAATTTTAAAATAAAAAATGTGAAATAAGTACCTATTCTTATTGTCCCTACAATAGTTGTATAGTTAAAGGTATAACCTAGAAGGAAGTTTCTTGAAGGCACTAATTGAGTCTGATTCATCTATGTATTTATTTCATTTAGGGTAGTAGTTATTAGATGAAAATTCATCATATAATGGATATTTTGAAGATCCAAGTTTATATAGTAAGGATCCATAAATATATAGAATTTTTGTTTCCATATCTTTATAGCACTTTTTAAATGAGGTGACAATAAGTTATACCCTCCAAGAACATATGACAAAAAAAAATTTCCATATCCACCTACACCATTACCATGTGTGATAATCCTTACCATTGACAACACTATTATTCTTTAGGTAACTACTTTGATTTTTATCACTATCCTTTACACAAATTTATTTTGGCATTCCACCTTCTCATGAATGACATTGAGGTACTATTCAAGGTACTACTCTGACATTCATTTATGTGTATAATACATTTTTATTATAGAAATTATATTATTTGAGTGCATCACAAATGATTTATCGATACACTCTATATTATCTTTATATATGGACCCAAATCACTTTAGCTAAGTCAACAAGATACTTGTTTTTCACCTAGTGAAGTCATTAGACTTGGTAGTACTCACATCATGAAAATTAGTTCTCCACATGTTATTGAATTTTGGTTTGGATAGTTGCTCATGTTACATATATGTTAGTTGTGCATTAGTGTGGTGCCTCATAAATTATTAAGTGAAAGATGTTGTAATATATCAAACATTTCCTTGTGCACCATTTATATCTACCTAGAATGTAAGTTTTAGAGAAATGTCTAAAAAATCATCCACTAATTTCTCCAACAAATATTTAGTTTCTATTGATTTCTTTTGTGGCTCTTGTTAAAATCACCATGCATGAAATGCAATTAATTCACCATTTTTATGATAATTTTGAGTGTGAAAAAATATACTTCTCTTCAGTACATATATTTTAATCCAATATTCCAAATAGATCTAGGTACCTTGAAAATCAATATTAGTTTTTTTTCTCCTTAAACCAACCAATAGAAAGGGCATCTAAGACATGTTGTCTCCTATCTATTATGGTCGAATCAAAAAAATTATCCTTTCTAATTTTAGTATCTCAAATGAAAATACTAAATAAAGACATATTTTGGCACAACATTCTCATCATACACCTTTCTAATCTCACTATCTATGCTTTCATCGAACTATACTTGACTGAGTTAAGTGTTTGGCTGAAATCATTTTTGTCTAGAATAGTTGTAGGCATGAATTAATTTTTTTAGATGCCTTTATTCTAATAATTTCATGCAAGGAATGAATTCAATATCCACTACTTCCCAAACATTTACAATTTGTTTCTAATTTGGTTTCATGTATGGTAAATCATTTATCTACCTTCAATGTTCATTATCTTATTAGAAGGCCATCTAATGATAGATGTTTTCGTTAATTCTATGTTCCAAGTATCATAATGTTGTATAATGTGACTTATGTAAATTCCCAACTCATTTTTTTACATTGGGAATGGAATGCAAATAAAAAGCTCTCATGTATGTGTAGATTAAACATAACCATAAGCAATTATTCCATCATTTGCAAGAGTTATACATTTATACAATAAATTTACCATTTTCCCAATAAACTCATTTATTAGGATAAGAAATGTGGTTAGATCATTGATATAGTGAATGAATTAATTCAATCAGGGGTTTTATTATTGAAATTATTTTATATACATAACTAGACTAAAAGTATTGTGTCCTTCTTCTATGCAAATCCTCTATATAAAAATTTTCTATGACATGTTGCATCATTCTTGTGCTCTATATAGTAAAACTATCAACCACATCCCCCAAAGCTTCTACAAAATATCTAGGAATTAGAAGTGGTAGATTCAAATCAAAACCTTTTGTCACATTAACACTTACAAATATAAAATGTGTTTTCTCATTGTGGCACATTGAAGTGGGATTTTTTAATTCCAAAGAGTCAACACATAAACTTGGAATTTTGTGTATTCTTCTTTCATTAATGAACTTTCCATTATTTATGAGAGAAACATAATATCCATATATGAAATACATTGATGTATGATTTTTTGGCCTAGATGTTTTTAAAATACATGAGAATATTATTAATTAATTTATTTATAAAATAAGTTAAATTTATACCTATATTTAGGAGATAAATATTTATTTATACCATAACATAAGCATGGAAATTTTTTAAAACCTAAAAATATTAAAAACATAATGTATAACACATTTATTTTAATAACACTTTATATGTCAATCCAAAAATATAATATCTTTTGTTATCATATACTACCTAATTCAATACTCTTTTGACCTAGGTCATAACTCTTCCAATATTAAATGTGATTCCCAATTTAGGTTCCCTATATAAAATACACACTTTCAAAAATAGAGTCCTTATGAGATAGTTATGAAAATTCTTTGGTAAATACCTTGAAAGTTATGCACATTTTAAGGGGTTAATAAATGGATGGGTTTTTGAAACATAATTTAAATATTGTGTATTTTATAAGAGATACTTTTAAGGTGTTTCTATTTTATTATTGAATGTGGTGGATCTGAGGGTCAAGGTATCTCTCAAGATACACCTTGAGAGGTATCTCTTGAGTGATACCTTGAAAGGTTTTTATATAGAGATAACTTAAAATTATTACTATTTATTTGTTTATGATTTTGGATTTGAGTTCCAAGTTATATATTTAAGGATACCTCAAGAAATTTCTATTGGGTGATACTTTAAGTGGTCTCTTATATTTTTATAAAATTTGGATACAAGATGCTAGATTTGAAGTCATATCAATTTAGTAACAAGACACATAAAAAAGTTGTTATTTTATTGTTGAAAGTGATTTATATGATGATAAGGTATATTTTAAGAGATAGGTTTAGGTATATTCTAATATATACCTTGAGAGATATATCTTGGGTGGAATAAGTACCTTTTGAGAGATATACTTTGATAGGTACCTTCAGAGGTATTCTTTTATGTGATAGGTGCATTTTGAAAACATGTAATTAAAATACAAGAGGTTATTCCTATGAGATATATTTAATGAATAATTTTTTATTATTTATGGTAATCTATTTGAGGGCCAACATATCTCTTATATCTTACCTTGAGAGGTGCATCTTGAGTGATACCTTGATAGGTGATTCTTGGAGAAACCTCTCAAGGTATCACATAAGATACACTTTGGCCCTAAAATCCATTACAATCATGAAGGAAAATGAAATAAATTAAAATATAACCCAAGAGACACCTATAAATGTGTTACATAATAGATACATTATCCCTTAAATAAAATATTATCAACAAAAATAAATCTAAAAAAATACAAGTTATCTCCAAGAAAATACCTTAAAGGTATTACTAGGACCTTTAACGTATCTCTTAGGATATACCTTGAATTTATTTTAAGGACATTAAAGGTACATCCTATAATATACTTTGAAGTTATTAAAAGAGACTTATAGTTAACTCTAATGACTCTCAGGGTATTTCATAGGAGGTACCTTAAAGGAGTTACAATTCAAGGTATGAAAAAGAGGTTCTTGTAATACCCTCAAGGTATATTTTAGGAGATACCTTGAAGTTATTAAAAAGACCTATTTTTAATATCTTAAATTTTAAAACCTTTAAGTTACCTCCTATGAGATACCTTGAATTTATTACAAGGACCTCATTGTAATGCATTAAACTATAATACCTTCAAGATATATCCTAGGTGATACCTTGAAAGTAGTACACATACCTCTTTTCAAAACTACCAAGGTATATCCTAGTAGATAACCTAAATTTATTCTAAGGATATTGATACCTAGGATATACCTTTAAGTAATTAAAAGGACATTCATGGTACTTTAAGGTAACTAAAGGTGTGAAGGAGATACCTTGAATGTCCTTGTAATATAATCAAGGCATCTCCTAGGTATGAAGCTCCTTGTTATATAGTCAAGGTATCTCATAGAATGTATCTCCTTCACACCTATAAAATACCTTAAAGGTATTACAATTATGTTCTTTATACTTCAAGGTATACCCTTCATACCTAGGAGATACCTTTTAGTGCCATGAATGTCATTATAATACCTTCAAGGTATCTCCTAGTTATGAAATTCATTATAATACATTAAATATATTTACTAGGAAATACCTTTAAGGTAGTAAGAAAACCTTCATATCTAATAGATACCTTTAAGGTATTACAAAACATTCATACATAATAAATAATATGAAGGTATTACAATGTCTTTCAAAAAGAGAACTTGAAGGTATTAAACTGACCTTTAGGGAGATGCCTTGAATTTTATTTTAAGAACTTATTTTAGATACCTTGAAGGTGTTATAAGGACTTTCATACATATGAAATATCTTGAGGGTATTACATGGAACTTCATACATAGGATATATTTTTGAGGTATGATAAGGACTTTTAAGGAGATATCTTGGAGGCATTAGAAGGACCTTCAAGGAGATACATTAAAGTTCATTCTAATACCATCACGGTATCTCCTTGAAGGTCTTGATAATACCTTGAAGGTATATTGTAAGATAGACTTTAAAGGAGATACCTTGAATCTAGTTCCTTATATCACCTTCAAGATATCTCTTATGAGACACCTTGATGGTTCCTTGCTATACCTTCAGGTTATCTCTTAGGTATCTAGATACCTTGAAGGTATTGTAAGGAAATTTCAAGGTGTATCATGGGAGATAAATTGAAGGTATTATAAGGACATGAGAGACACCTTTAAGGTCATTTTAATACCTTCAAATAATCCCTAAGGTATATATTCAAGGAATATCCTATGATATACCTTGAAGGTATTATAAGGACCTCCAAGGTATCTACTAGAAGATAGATTCAAGGCATTACAAGGATATACTAAAAAAGTATACCCTATGTATGAAGGTCTTTGTAATAACTTCAAGGTATCTCATAGTTATTAGTTTACTTGTAATACATTCAAGATATATCTTAGGAGATAAATTTAAGATATTATATAGACCTTTATATCTATGAGATACCTTTAATGTATTGCAAAATCCTACATACATAAGAGATACTTTGAAATTATTACAAAGACCTTCAAGAAGATAACTTGAAGGTATTAAAAGGATCTATAGGGAGATACCTTGAATTTATTTGTAATACCTTCTATGAGATACCATGAAATTATTACAAGAAATTTCATATATAATAGACACATTGAAGATATTAAAATAACTGTCATACATAAGAGATAATTTTAATTTATTACAATTACTTTCAAGGATATATATTGAAGGTATTATAATTACCTTCAAGGAGATACCTTGAAGTTCCATATAATACCTTCAATATTTTTTTAGTTTCAACTCATTTATTATAATAACTTAAAGGGCATATATCCTCTTTGGAATCAATGAATAATTTTAAGGTATTACGTGGAGAACATAAGAGATACTTTGAAGGGAGACCATAGGAGATAATTTTAAGGTATTCTAAGGACCTTTAAGGAAATGACTTGAAGGTATTACAATTAACTACAAATATATATCTTGAAATTAATTTTAATATATTAAAGCTTTGTTTAGTTTAAACTCAATTCTAATACCTTGAAGGGCATATTTCCTCTATGGAATTAGGGCATAGATTAGTTATAATACCTTGAAGGGCATAAATCCTCTATGAAATCAAATAAATTAGTATAAGGACCTATTTTTAAAAGGACCTTTAGGGATATAAGTTGAAATTCTATGAGATACCTTGAAGGTGTTACAAGGACTTTGATATGTAGTAGATACCTTTAAAGTATTACAAAGACATTAATACATAAGAGATATTTTATTGATATTACAGGGACCTTCAAAGAGTTAACTTAAAGGTATTAAAATTAAATTTAAGGAAATAGCTTGATGTTTTTTTCATACATTCAAGATTTTTCCTCTAAGGTCCTTGTAATAAATAGGAGATACGTTAAAGGTCCATATAATATCTTCTTGGAGATACCTTGAAGCTAGTTCCTTGTAATACCTCTAAGTTATATCTTGTGTGACATATTGAAGGTTCCCTAAAATAACTTAAAGATATCTCTTAGGATATACATTGAAGTTATTATAAGGAACCTTCAAGGTATTCATAGGAGATACCTTAAAGCTATTGCAAGGACCTAGGAGACAACTTGAAGGTCATTTTAATACCTTTAAGGTATATCCTAAGTATACCATCAAATTATCTCCTAGGATATGCCTTGAATATATTATAAGGACCTTAAAGGTATCTCCTAGGAAATAACTTGAAGTCATTTCAAGGATCTACTATGAGATACCTTGAAGTTATTAAAAGAAACTTCATACGTAGGATATACCTTTAAGGTATTACAGCTTCATACCTAGGAGATACCTTAAAGGTATTACAAGGGACTTCATACCTAGGATATAACTTGAAGGTATTACCAGGAGTTTCAAGATATCTCTTAGGAAATACCTTAGAGGTATTACTATGAACTTCAAAAAGCTACATTTATGGTATTACAAACACCTTCAAGGTATCTCTTATGTCCTTTTAATATATTCAGTTATCTCCTAGGTTCCTTGTATATATTATAGGTATCTCCTATCATATACCTTGATGGTATCTCATATTATATACCTTAAAGTTATTTAGAATACCTTAAATATATCTCCTAGGAGATAATTTCAAGGTATTAAAAGGAACATTCAAATTATATCCTAAGAGATAACTTGAAGGTATTACCTTGAACCTTCAAGGTATCTCCTAGTCCTTACTATACTTTGAAGGTATCTCTTAGGAGATATATTGAGTGTATTATTAGGACATACCTTGAATGTATAACTAATAACTTTAAGTATATTCTAGTCATTTTAATACATACATTCAAGTTATCTCTTAAGATATACCTTTATGGTATTATAAGGAAGTTATAGGTATCTCCTAGGATATAATTAAAAGTTATTATAAAGACCTTTAAGGTAGCTCATAGGTCCATATAATATATTTAAAGTAAATATTATGAGATACCTTAAATATTCCTTATAATATCTTAAAGGTATCTCATATGAAATACCTTGAAGGTATTTTTAATACACTAAAGCTATGTCCTAGGAAATACATCTAATGTCCTTGTAATACCCTCCTTGAAGGTCCTTGTAATACTTTAAAATAAAAAAGATAAAGGAGGAAGGAGAAAGGGATATCCAAGAAACTGAAGCCTATTTTGAAAGATGGTAAATGCCCACACATTTACCTAACAAAGTTTTGCATCCAATATCGATATCAACATATTGAATGTATGGATCAAAAATTTCTAGATCATGTATTTTATTAGAGAAATAAATAACATCTCTCATGAAATTGATGCTTTATATGATTAGACTCTATTTCCATAACACACGTATCATTTTAGCTTAAAGGAGAGAATTTTGTGTTGAACATATTTTGTGGGAAAGACAATAGTGTTGAGAATAAAGAGAAACATGTCATCTTGTTCTCATATATCAAAACTACTAAGTACCTCAAATTTTAAGATCACATACAAGTACATGTTTCCCCCTTCTCCATTTACATTATGTCTTGGTATTTTATTTTCCATGGATTAAGTGTATTCTTCCCTTTATAAACCCCTATCGACTCCTCCACTTGTAATAACATATAAAGGGCACTTACATCAATGTGTGTGCTTAAACCTAGAAATAGATCATACGTAAAATAAGAAGGATAGAAGTTCATATGTAGGGCATTTACATTTTCTCAAAACATCTCCTAAAATATGTTAGACCTATTATTCCATAGGACATGATTACCATCAAGTCAAGAAATATTATTCCAATAGATTCTTGACTCCTAGAGGGTGATCCTTTAAAGATTAACCAGTCTCATCTCATTGGTGAGTCTCTTCCTATCATAAATGACCCATGAGGTGAAGTATATTTTGGTTCAACTTGAAAGAAAGTATAAATTGAGTCCATTGTTACTGCCACTAGAGTTCACACTTTATCTAAAAGTGTTTCCCATTTAGTTGACTCCAAAAATAACATTGGAAATTTTAAAAAGGTTTGTGTCATTAAAAAATATGTTTTAATTTTTTTTAAGGTTTGTTAACTTCACTAATTGTATGTGTGTTTTTATAGACAAATTTATTGATGAAGGTTATGATATCCACTGGTAACTTTTATATTTGTTCTATTTATATTGACATAGAAATAGAAATTGTTGTGATGTTTCCCTTTCAATAGAAAGGTTACTAGAGTAGGGTGAATAATATTATTGTTTTATTAATTGGTGGTATTCCCATTACAATGCCTACTATGTTATCTATAACTATGGATATTGTTTTAGTCTCGATGTTTATAGTCTTCATTTGTGATCATATGTACAAGGAGTTATTACTAATATAATGATTGCCATTAAATAAATGGTTGGAATGGATGCCCTCTATAGTGATAAAACTAAAACTCTAACACTAAATAAGATAAGTGTGGATAAATATATTATTGAGGTAGGTTAATGTTCTTAATTGGAATAATTTAAATTTAAATTATCATTAATGTACACAAATAATCATAAAGGTTAATGGATCTAAATTCAAATTCAGCTATAATAAGTCAAGACAGAGCACATATTATTCTTATATATAAAATATGTACTATATAAAAGGCTAAACAACTAATCCAAGCACAGAAAAAGTGGATTCAATCTCTATAATTTGTTTTCTCGCATAGTTTAAACTCATTATTTTATTTCTCCATTCATTCTTATCCAAACTAGAGATCCATAGACCACTTCTTCCTATGAAAGCTCATCCAAAAAAATGTAGATATAATTCACATCACAATTCATGACCTAAACTATTTTTTTTAAATTAGTACTTTTAATAATATTATACAAACTATTATTTTAATAAAATTAGTCAGTTATTCAATAGGTAAAACACTAGAAGATGACAATCAATTATATTCACTCAAGTTGTGTTAAACTATTACAATGTCCCAAACATAGTAACATATATTTAATGGAATTCCAAAACAAAATGGAATTTCTTGATCCCAAACTTAAATACATTGTTAAAAAAGGTGCTAATAAGAACTCCTACATTTAATGTTAGATTATACACATAGGTCCATAATTAAGTGAGCATAAAACTTCATAAGTATAAAGTAAAACACCTCATAAATAATAACCTCTTATATAGAAAAGAAAACAATAATTATGGATTATTATATAATGAAAAAGTCTCTTTTTATATATATTTCAAAATATCAAATAAGAATAGGTAAATTACCTCTAAATATAGATAAGAGAATAATGAATAATGGATGATTATATGAGAGATAGAAGCTCTATTTATACACCTATCAACATACAAAATAAAAGTAGGACAATAAATTATAAGGCACTAAACCTAATATAATATAAACTCTCTAAAATGTAAGATACATAAATAGTGCACCCATAACCTAATGGTATACCACAAGTATCACTAACTCAATGGGACCTAAAATGCTAGATTTTCCTCTACATTTTTATGGCATTCCAAAAATGGATAATTTGGTATCTCTTGCTATTTTTAGTTGATAATAATGATACTAATAATACTTAAAACATATGTCTAATTTCATATGGAATGTGAAGGAACTAGAAGAGGTTGAGAAAATAGACTGACTTATATATATAAATCCAAAATAGATTTAAAGTCATTAAAATCATTCTTACCAAAAGATTCAATATTAAACTATGAATCAAAATATAAATTGAAAAATAGAAATCTAATAAGAAAAAGTACAATAAGTTGAAACTTAAAGAAAAAAATTGAGAATAATAAATTCAAGAATGGGGAAATTTATATAAAGGTAAAACATAAAAGGTATTTATTTAGGTCACCACCAATCAATACACCAATTTGGTGTATGATACCCCATTTTCCACAAGGGGATTATTTTTCTATTTACCTTATATATTATTCAAGGAGGTGTACAACCCTAACCCCTCTAGATTTAAACATGGGACCATACCTTGAACATCAGGCCCACTATAGATTACCTCTAATATAGTTGAGTATATGGTATCTTATAATATATTAGGAAGGTTTTTAGAGCCTATCCAACTTTACAAGTAACATTGATTTAAACCAAGGTCAAGTGACAATAATTTAGAAAAAATGAGTGGTTTTCATGTCAATAGAACCAAAAATAATTATTAAAATTAAATGATTGTAAGGAATTCAATATCCAAAAAATATCATATGGGATTAATTTCTTATCATGATGAAATGAGTCGGGACAACACTCACATAATAAAAAAATAAAAGGATTCTAACCTCTACATATGCAAAAACTAAAAGATCAAGTTTTTAGAGAGTTTTTGGTAGTACCAATTAAATAGGTGAGGTGTAAGAGGGTCATTAGGACTTCCTTTAGTCAAAATTGGGGTTTGAACTACACTTCTACATCTAGTCATGCCTTATATATAACTATAACTAGGGCTTGACCAACTAAACTCATCAAACGTGTGCTAATTTCTATATATATATATAAATCCCACATACATAGCATGCTAAAAATGGGTAGAATCTGAAAATTAGCCTAAATATTGTAATACAATATTCTTAATTTGAAAAATAAATTGTATAACCCCAATAAAAAAATAGATAAGATACTAGATATTAGTTAATTTCAATAGGACATAATTATCAAAGAAAAAATACTACTTTAACTTACATCAAATAGTCTCCAAAAATATTATGTGGCATTCCTAACCTCATTAGTTATTTTATCTAGCACTCAAAAGATGTGAAAAATGGAAATGCAAGTTTGTTATTGTAAGAGTATTGAAATGCACATTATGAAGAAGAAACAAAAGATAAATCAGTTGTAAAAGTATAAGGAAGAATATGACTGATAAGAAAACATGAGAGGATTAAATCCCAAGAAATATGAAAGGAAAAAATATGTGAATTCTAAAAATATATTTGATTTTAGTAAGCAAGACATTAAAAATATGACATGAGAAAATATTTGAAACTCTAACAATATCTTTGATTGCAGTAAGACATTAAGAAAAATATTCTCTACAAAGAAAGTTTTATATGACTAAAAACAAAAATAGGAATCATAAGAATAAATGTGTTTTAGACTTAGGAATGATGAAAATGAGATTTATCTATTTGATACCAAGAGTTAGATAAAATTTCTTCAAAAGATGTTTGGTGATGTGATTATGTTACTAATAAGTAAACAATTAATATGAATAATTGGTATTTGGATATCCTATTTTGATAATAATGAATAGATAAATGAAATAGTGATTTTTTAATGAGAAAACACAAACTACAAAGGTTGAGACTAAGGATAAATAAGTGGATGAATTACAACATAGAATAATAAGTCCTTACCAAAGTGAACATGTTTTATTTTGTAAATTATTCAACGACATGGACAACACATATATACCTGGGCAAAGTATGAGGGTCATAATCTAGATTGGTCTTTTGGGAAAATATTGGAGGGCAGAGCTGACATGTAGCATGTTTAATAAATTGTGGTTGCTTCAAAACACATTGAGTGCTCTCTTAATGTATAGTTTTCCTATAGTATAAATGAACTTTGAAGGGAACTATTGAGTTTAGATTTTATATTAAATTTTTATTAACAATATACATGTATTTTGATTTAAGTTTAGGAATAAAACTCCAGGTTATTACAAGTGTTTCACTAGAATAATAACAATAAGGGTGGTTGATTAATTAATATAGAGATACTCTAGATTGATTAGGGTCGACATGACAATTTATTTGCCACTATAAACTAAGAACATGAGCAATGCATTTGACATGAAAGGCTTCAACCTTGGTTCTTGAGTGCACAAAAGGGAAATAAATATCATTCTCATTATAGTTTGGAGTCAAAAGTGTTTCTAACAATTAATCTATTATTTGTGAGATTGATATGGTAATTCTCATATCATAATTATTCAACACTAGTTTTCCTATACCAAATAACTATGAATATTAAAAAAATGAAATTATAAATGACTTTGCTTATGAAAAAAATATGATAGGACAATAATTTTATAGTAAACTTAGGGGCTCAATAGCCTTTATTATTTTAACCAAACTAGCAAAATGGATTTGAGTTACAGGTGTAACATTGTGGAGTTAGAAAATACACTAGATAAAAAGATTAATGTGTTATGAAAATGGAATTAAAATTGATGGAATTTGAAAATGTAAAGTACTTAGAACAAATTCCCCCGATGATCTATATCTTCCTACTCGACTCTTTAACCTACTTGAATTTGATCTGTTAGCACCTATCAAACCCCATTTTCTTGCTTAATAGGAGTGGTAGCCCCTAGTATGGGACCCTGATATAAGCCACAATTGTTTGCATTGAATATTAATTTAAAATTCATTCCAAACCCCCACCCATTTCAATTTGAATTTAAGGCAAGTTCCTTGAACATCAGTAGTAGTCATTGAAAAAATCATTTAAATTACAAATAATATATTTTGTATTTTATTTAATATATCCTATTACATTATATTTTATAATATATATTATATTAATATATATATATATATATATTGTATTAATATTATATTTTTATATTATATAAAATATATATTAATACATATTCAAAATATAAATTTATATAAAAACTCAAATATAATATATATATATATATATTTTAATAAATTATTTTATTATATGAAATTAAATTTTATAATATAATAATGAATGATGAATTAGATTAGAGGCTACACATTATCACTTGAGAGATTTATCCCAAATTCAATAGGATATGGCAGTCACATGAGTTTAAAACATATGTTGACCCCCATGTAACTTGGTCTTGAACATTGCCTTATGTTGGGATCTTGGTCCTTAAGGCTCGTATAATGTGGACACTTTGGAGAAATACCACTTGTGGGTTGAGTAAATATTAGTTGGATTAAGTTTTATCTCTTTGTAAATTATAGGAGATTTAGTCACATCAATTGTAATGAGGCATTTGATATGGTTTATATACAAGTCTACTACCATAGTTTGATGATGATAGGTAGGTAGGTCATACTCTTCAAAATGATTGGACCCTAATTGGCACTAATTATTTTTAAATTTAATGAGGTTTAGTTATATTGACCATATTGAGGCATACAACATGGTTTATATATAATTCTAATACTATAGGTTGATGAAGATATGTATGAAGGTCCCTCTCCTAAAAAATATTGGACCCCAACTAGATGATGGCCCTCAACCAACATAAAATAGTGTGGGCCCCACTAAACTTGATCATCCAAGACTACAAGAAGGCTACTAAAATCCAAAATAACCCATTTGTTCCTATGCCACATGTTACCACTTTATTGATTCATGTGTCAAGATCTAATCGGTTTATATGGAAGTGATTCATCCATTTAGACACATCATGGATGGTACTATTAATTTTGATGCCTGATTGATCATTAATATATATATATATCATAGGGTTATAAAGACTTCACATGTGTGTTAATGTGGTTATTCTAAAACCAAGCAAGAAAATGAGTCTGACTATCTCAAATATATGGGGAAACCATATGTGTATTAATAGTCTGAATACATAGAGTTGAGCTATAGGTGAGACCCCCAAATATTTAAAATAAATGGTAATATGTGTATCATGTTTTAAAACCACAATGTGACTATGTGTAAGGAGGAAAATATTGTAGAAAAGGGGCATGAATTTGTATTAGTTGGTTCTTAGTTTATTACAACCAAGCATAAGTATGAGATATTATCTTTTCACTCAAAATTTGAACACTCGATTGTGTTGACATCAATCCGCATAAGGCATTGGCCTTATGCACTCAATTGAAGCATAAATGAGAAGGAATCAAGGCATATGTTATGATAGTTATGCCATGGAACAAGGCTTTATTTATGGGACTTGATCAATTCATCAAAAAATTTACATAGATCATAGGCATAAGCCTTTCATAGAATAAGCCTAGTGGCATGTGGGTGAAATCCATTCATATAATAATCCTAGGGTCATATAGGTGGTTGAAGGGTAAAAAGGATTCTCTTACTCAAATTAATCATGCTATACTTATGCTCTTAACAAGGATAGGAACACTTGGTATAGACTTTATACTTAATATTTATGCAAGTTACAAATGATGTCATTAATGTTTGTAAGGACTCCATTAATTATGTGAACTAGAAGGACATATGAACATTAATTAACATAAATTAATTTAAAATATAAAATTACATCTGTTACACATTTAATTAGTAATACAGAAGATGCATAACCTAGACACATCATGTTTTGTTGTAACAGTCATCACCATTAATTATAGTTTAAAATAGAGTATGGAGTTCATATCATAATATATGTCCATTTCATATTAATTAATAACATATAAGCTCATAGATGAGCTTGGGTACTTAAAAATAAAACCTTCATGGTATCCATACTACTCCTAAATATAATGGCTATTGAAGTAATGTATATAGAGAAACTCCATTTCACTAGAACTTCACTACAATTCTTCATCTACTCTACTTCAACTAATCAGAGCTCCTTAAATAGATTTCAAGAGCATCTTAACCAAGGTGAAATGTTAACATCAAGTGCCAAGATATATCTTGGTCATCATAACCTTGTAATCTTTTCACTGCAATCACCACATATCACCAACCTTAGAAGATGCACATAAAATTTGAGAGCTAGTTAGCCACATGCCATTTGGTATAAGACATGTGTTACACACTATCTAGAGCCAAAATGATAAAAGGGATAACCACTATACACAATGATCCATTTTCACCAAGTGTATTGTTATGTTGGCATGAATCCTTTACATAACAAGATAAGGGGCCTAATATTACCCCATACAAAGAATTTAGTCTATCCTCAAACTAGGCTATTACGCTATTAAAAGTGTAAAACTCAAGTACATTCTCCTTGAGTTTAGAACTAAAGTCTTCAAATCCCTTAATATAAAGTTTTATTTATTCAGTGGTGCTATTTGTCTTAGCATATGCAATAGTGAGTGAAAGCACATCCATTTTTTCTATCTCTTTTTGGAAGGCCTCAACATTGGCTATCACCTTTTCCACACTCTTGTCTAGGATTGATCCTTGTTCATAGGCCTTATTTTATAGAGTGTGGAAGAGTGATTCTAGGTTATGATCTTGATCCTTAATCTAGTTCTTGAGTGCATTTAAACTTACCATGATTTACACTTGGTTTGAACTATCTACCAAATACACTTGCACCATTAGCTTTTCCTTTTCCTCTTTTTCTTGCTTTAGGCATGTGTCTATAATTGAGGCTTGGTTTAATAATCTCAATAAAATGGCATATTATACATCAAAACCCTCTTATAATTAATAAAAGAGGTATTATACCTATTTGAGATTATCATCCAACTCTTTCTTCAGTGTGACATTGGGATATTCTTCTTCTTGTGTCGGTTTAGGTTTTATCCTTGGGAGCATCTACTCTACCAGCACACAAATTTTTTCAACCTTTGAAAGGTATAAAGTATCAATGCTAAAAAAATATATGGTTTATCTATCTCTATACACTCATAGAGTTATTGTCGATTGAATTTGGTAGCTTACACTTTATCCTTAGCTTCTTTGTGTAGCTTTTTTCCATTTTATCACCCTATCATCATTGATGATGTTTTGGTGTGAAAATGTTTTGGCCATCATGATCAACACATTCCTAGATCAAATTGGATTCATGGCATAAGGGTTAATAAGGGGGAATCTTGTCCCTCATTAGGCTCTTCCAATATCGAAGTAGCTAGTCTAGGTGCCTCAAATTTAGGCTCATCCATATAGTGATCAAATGCAAATGTGAGTTATTTGTGTATCCTAGTCATAGAAACTTTGGGTGCATAGTGTCATATATATAAATTTATTCATCCACCCATCCCTTATATGACTTATCTTTTATATTCAACTCCTTATAATCCTTCATAATGATAGCTTCTCTATTTGTACTTCTTCCTCTTCACTAGTGCCACCACTCTCTTTGGCACTCTCCTTAGAGGACTCACTTGTTTGATCCTTGGGGGTTTCTTCATTAGACTTATCCCCCTCATCCACTTATTCATCCTAGGGTTTTCAATACTCACCTCCAAGGAAATCCATTCGATGCTAGTGTCACCTTATTACTACTAGGGTTCCTCCATTATCTTTGTTTGTAGTTCTAAGGTGTCAATGCCACCTTATTTTTTCAGGGATCCCTTCACTATTTGGGCATGCCTTTTGCATAACTTATTTTAATTTCCTTGTGGGGTCACTTGGTGCTTTCCTAACCATTTTAAATATTGGTCCTATGATTTTGGGAACCTTTGGGGACCTTTTATCTTCTATGGTCAATTTATTTTCCTAAGAAAGCTTCCACTTTTCTTCAAGCACCAGTGCCTTATTAATGTCCTCCTCGCTTAAGCCTTTTTTCTTCCAAGCCCTTATTTCCTCCTCTTCTATTTGTGGAGGTAGTGTAGAGGATTATTCATTAGATGATGGGCTTGAATTACCCTCTCTTTCCTCAAGAATGATGGTCATTTCATTTTATAAGGATTCCTATACTCCTTGGCACTTGGTTCCTCTTCCCCTTCTTCTATCTATAAGATACATGTACTTAATCTATCTTCTTTAGTCTCTTACTCTATTCTAGTCATGAAGGTTGCCTCTTTTTCCATCTATATAGAGTTATAATATGGAATTCAATGGGTACCTTGGTCTTTTTATTATGCTTCTTGTTGGAATAATCACTCTCTTGCATGAAGGTTACGTGCTTCTTAGGAACTGGGGGCATAATTTTCTCTTTGGAGGAAATTTTTAATTGAATTCACTCTATGATCTCTTCATGTTTCTCTTCCCATTTATTTGAGAGATTCTTCTCCTATATATTTGGTACATCTTTCCCTTCATCATTGACTAAGAGGGGATATCATCATCTTTTTCAATATCATCACCCTTCTTATGTAACTTCATTTCCTAGTAGAGGTTGAAGATCCTCCCAGTTATTATCTCTCTAAATGGGATGGATGTACATTCTATCAGAGTCATATTCATTATATTTGGTGGCCTTAGATCTAGGGGGAATAAAATATCACCTCATCTTACTTTTGTCTTGATCTATGATTTTGATCAAGATATCCAGTTAATGGGTGTTGGGAATCCTTCTTAGCACCACCATGAAATATTTGGTAGAAAAAATGTAAGATAACTAGAGCCATTGTAATAGGTTCCCATCTATGAGCACCAAGTACACCACATATAAGTGTTGCATTAAAACAAAGGTTTCTATTCCCACTAGTTATTTGGGAATCTCCTAAGGGATGTGCCACTCAATCCCAAAGGCTTTAATGTACCTATCATACTACCCTTGAACTCATGTCTTATACTTATGTGATAAGTTGTGTGGTAAAATGAATTATTAGTACTTAATCATAGCGAACTCATTTTTGGGTGGGAATACCCATAGGAGGTCATCATCACCATTTGGTACACCTATCTCCTCCATCATTATCAAAATCAACATATAGCCCCACCTAAAGATTTTACATGATTGATGGAACTCTTTCACATTCTTGATAATATTCTTAGTAATGAACTTGGAGATGTTGAACTAAATTTTACCCCTTGTTCCATCTGGTGGGTAATGCACAACAAGGTCATACTAATGTCAAACCACTAGCCACCAGGGCATAGTTTGTAGCTAACCAGGTGCACCACTTCCTTCATGTTGGGGTATTATATGTCCCTAATGGGGAATGAAAATATTGAATTGTAGTATCCAAAGAGATTTTTGACCCTTTTAACTTCCACTTCACCCTAGATTATCTCATGGATGTCTTCCCTTGTGCTGAGTAGTCTTGTGATTCTACTAATGAGGTACACTAAGATCCTCATGCACTTTCCTATGAAGTAAAACCAACTACCATGAAATTGGGAGAGGAAGAACTATATAAATTCTTCCAATTTTCCAAATCTTAACATATTGAATAGTTGGTTTGTACCCATGGTCACCAATTTATATCTACTAAAAACATCAAATAGTCTGATACCTACCTTTGTCTTCTTCCCTATGTCAACCATCTAGTCTTGGTTCAACTCTTATGTAATTTTTATTATCCAATGGTTGTAATCCTTTAGTTTGAACATGTGTGCAAATGACAACCAATTTTCCTACACCATGACCTATAGGGGGAATAACATCTATCTATAGGTGAGCTTTGTGCTCACTTTTGGATCTATTATTGTGATGATTATGCCTTCTACCATCTATGCTTCTCATTTCATGGTGGATGCTTATTTCACCACCCATTCTTTCTTTACATCCTTATGGGCCTATGGAAGACATGTGTTTAGCCTCTTTTTCCCATTCTAAACTTACTACTATTGAAACATGGCCAGTTAATTCTCTCAAAAGACAAAATTATGCTTGGTGCTTTTTCACAATCACTAGAAATATTACTTGTGTTCAGATTTAGAGTTTCTTATAATGTTAATGGTGGCCTAGTCATTATATATAACTCATTATACCCTATTTTTATATCAATTTCACTCCACTCACCACATTTTCAATTCAAATGACAACAAAATCTTCTCATTTTTTAACTATTCTCACTTGGGGGGTTGTGGATGACTGGTCCTCTCTAGTTTTAATGGCTTTAGTTCTATGCTTATGGTTTGAATTCTTATAAAGGTCTATAACCTACTAAATTTTTTCATCTACTTATTTATACTATGTTTTTATATACCTCATTAATGGCTAGTGATTAATGGTTGGCATTATGTGGATTTATTGAAATCTACCAAACCTACAAAATTTTCTAAAATCCACCACCAAATGCTCATTTATTATGAATCTTTCTAATCCTACCACCATAGCATTAACTTTGCTAATAATTTATCTAGTGAAGTGATAGCTAATTCAAATAGTCACTTCTTATCGACCAGTAGGTGGGTACCAACTATCTCAATGGTCATTATCTTATGTTTGGTTCAACTTGGCATAACCTTCACCCCTCATATGGTAACTAGGGCGTAGTACTTCACATGCACATGATTAAACCTCCTTGATTCCTAAGCCTTCCCTACCCCATACAAATCCTTGCACTGGTCCTCCAACACTTCATTCTCTCCTCTTGATTCCTTGTACATAAATAGTGTATGAACCTTCATCAATTTTTACTTATAGTTTTTTGAACCTGGAAAATTTCACATGCACTTAGAAATTTAGGTGTCTATCCTTAGGCTCTTGGAAAGCAACCATGCTTGACTCACTTGATAATATTTATGTATGCAAAAGATAGAAGAATTATCTAATAGGCTTGTAATCACCATGCTTATTCATGTAACACAAATTAAACAAACAGAAGGAAAGATTTATTTTACACCAAATTTTAAAATGATCAAAACCAAGCAACTGACTTATAACCAAGAAATCGATGTCTAATGGTGCTAGTTCCATCTTAATGACTATATAGTTTCAATCTATTGCCATTAAAATTCCCAGGAAACATTTCACCCATCAACATGTATAACTTACATGCACTAGTTTCCAATATAATATGGATGATATAAGGTCCCATCCATTAAATTTGCAACTTTCTTGGGTTCTTGAGGTAATAAGAGTTATATAACAAGACTAGTGCACCTTATGTAAATACCTTGTGCTTGATGTACTTATCATGCCTTAACTTTTATTTCACTTTCTCTATTTTTTGGCTCTACTATGCTTGGGTGTATGTCTCATCTAGGTTCTCTAAGTATTCCATGCATGCGCTTAAATATTCTTGGTCATCTAATCAAAAAATAAATGCAATGAAAAATGAGGGTACTAATATTTCCATAGGTAAAATGGGCTCTGTATCAAACATCAATTGAAGTGGTGTAACCTTTATCAAGAACTTGTATATAGTCTGATAAGCTTGCAATATTGCTAACACACAATCATACCAATATTTGTGACTAACATCATAGATTTTTATGAGGCACATTTCTAATAGTTCATTAAAAGCCTCTATAGTACCATTCCCTTGGGGATGGTAAGGTGTCATTTTATGATGTGCCACCATATATTTAGTTAACAATATTTGAATAGTTTTATTGATCAAATGCATTCCAGCCACTAGTCAAGATAAGTGGACATCTATAGTGACTAATGATATTATACCAAATGAATCTTGATATTATGGTGGTAGTAAAATCTTTGGTAAAAGATGATTTAACCCACTTGATGAAGTATTATATGGCTACCAAAATGTATCATGTACCTATGCACCTCACAATAGGAGTAATAGGCCCAACAAAGTCAATGGCCTATTTTTAAAATAGTGCCTAGGAAATGATAGGGATGAGAGGCATCTCATCCCAATGTTTTGACTTTACTATGATATGATGGATATCATAATATTTGGTTAATTATTTTTCATCATGAAATATATTTGGCCATCATTGGCCTGATTATAATACTTTTCACACCATGGCATCTCCATCAAAATAGTCTCCAATAATCCCCTCATGTAATTCTTGTAGTAATGAGTCCCATTCATGCTCTAGGACACATTGGTGTATAACTTCATCTTGGATCAATTTATATCATTATCCATCAATGAGTTGAAAAGGGGTGGTGAAACCTATGAGCTATTTCATTTCTTTAGCCGTCATGGTCTAGGGTACAGATCTAAAGGTCAACACTATGGTAATTTTTACCAAGTCTTTAGGGATGCATTAGACCCTATAAGTTACACATTAGGCATATCATCTTCAATAGGCACTATCGCATTGCTGGAGTTGATGAGGGATAGATGGTATAAGCTCAAGTTCTATTTTCCAAGATTCACTACAATAGAGAACTAGAATTATTGAAATAAAATAATTCATCGACAAATGCACCCATATGAAATGGGCTTGTTCACTAGGTACTTAAGTTCTACATGATTAATGAAGAAGATGAAGGGTGTCACCATCAAATATTTTCAAAACGTTTTTAGGTCATATACCATGGTAAGCACCTCATGCTTAGTTGTGGGTAGCTCTATTCTACCTTGGTTAGTTTTTTACTTACAAAGGAAATTAGATGACATATTTTTCCTTCTCTTGGTTATGTGAGAATAACACTGATCACAAAAATAGATGAATTAATGTGGATATAGAAGAGATTCACCCAACTGGAAAAAATGTATATCATTGCACTTACTAGTTTAGGGTCTTAAATGTATCTTCTTATGTTTTTCCCTAATAGAATGGGACATCCTTTTGTAAGATCTCTTTTAATGGTGAAAAATATTGGCATAGTAACTTATGAACTTCCTATACTACCCTTAATGTCCAAGAAAGGTGTGAATTTGTTTCTACATTTATGAGGTCTAGAGTTGAAGGATAATTGCAATCTTTTCTAGATCAATGAGCACGCCATCTTTACAAATGACATTGAAAAAACACACTTATTAAGGTTTAATGAAATTTTCAACTTTTTACACATTTAAAACATAAGTCACAGTTTATCATAATTATCCTTCACTAAGCCATACACTATCCAATAATTTAAGTATACTTTGAGGAACTTGTAAATGAAGTCTTTGAAAGTAGTGATCACCACATACGAGAACATGATTGGCACATTCTTTAGAACAAAGGGCATCAAATTATATGCAAAACAACCCATTTCAATCACAAAGGTACTTTTGGGCTTATATTATTCCTTAATTTAGACTTAATAGTATCTTAAGAATCCATTAGTAAGTTATATATCTTGCATCTTTCAATACCATATAATAATTCATCAATGAATGGAGGTAGAAAGGGTTAATCATAAAGGTGGCATTCAACAATTTATAGTTAACGAAAATTTGGATGCACCCATCCTTTTTAATGATAATGGCCATGGGGCTAACCCATTTACATTCCTATATATGGTAGATGATGCCTTTAAATAGCATGCCATCAATCTATATCTTGACTTTGGTGTGAATATTTGGGTTCATCTTATAAGGTCACTTCTTGATGGATCTTATATCATCAACTAGCTTTATGCTCATATTCCTGAGGGATGGGTGTGTATCTTTCATATATTTATAGTTACAAGAGAACACATCTTGGAATTAATTTATGATGTCCATAATATGTGCTAGTTTTATGTTAGACAAATAAGTTCCTAGAGTGGTGATCTTTGGTTCCCCTTCTGAACTGATATCTACCTTAGTAGTTCTTAAAAGAACTTAGTAGGGTTCATTCTTCTCTTGGTGTGATTCCTTGACTTTTATTTTACACTTAGTTTTTTCTATCCAAAGATAGGTAGGTTATTCTTCTTATGAGGTGTTATCCTCAACTTGGGACATTAACTTCCTTTTGCCTATCAAATTCTTCTAGTTGTGCACCTTCCATGTGTCATCATCTTCATTGCTAAAGTCATTATTGAGAGTTTTCTCTTAAAATAATTTTGGGAGTGTTAACCATTTTTCACTTAACATGTTTTTTAGGCACTCTTCCAATATTGTAGTTTCCTCAAACACTGACCTTCAAACTACTTATAGTGGCTCAATCAATTAAAGTTTTTGTAAATAAAAGGAGAAGGTGTGAACAAACCATTCCTTAAGGGAAACCCAATTGGATATCTCATGGTACCTCTTTTGGGATGCATGATTCAATGTCACAGACATAGTCTTCCATTGGATTACTCCCTTCATATCTTGGGAGAACTACAAGTTTGCCTTTATTAAGGAAAAATATTTTTTTACCTTCTTGTTATAAAGGACCCATATTTTAAAATTGCAATCAATCTAAACCCAACCTATCTTTACTAGTTTTGGTGCCTTTGTGCATACCAAGTGTCACCTTCGACTAGTTGTCTCATATGCTTCCTCAAACCATAAATCTCAAGTAACATCAATGTTGTGTAAGGCTAATTCTCCATTTTACCAAGAGAGGTCTCCTTGATCATTTGGGTCTAGAGTCTTGATGCCTTACACCATGACATTATAAATGTGGTTGGTCTTATCCTCAATGTCCATTCTTTGAACATAGGGGGTCCTTTGTCATTTAAAATGGGTATAACTACCCTCTCTTTTACATTCTCAAATGTCATGTAATGAATTTTGAAGTGAATATATATATTGTTGGCATATCACCATGTATTTTCTATAAGCATCAAGTAGTTGTCTTATTCTACTAACTAAATCACTTCAAAGTTAGTGAAAAATTTGATGCCCATAATATCTACAACTGCACTCTTTAGAATTATGATAGGCTATGCCTAGGTCCTATTGGCCATGAAGATTATATGAGTGGAAGGTTTCAAGGCTAGCCTACCCATTTTGTCCTAGGCATTCTTGGTCAAAATGTTGACCTCATTTCTTATGTCTATAATAACTTCAAAAATGGACCATCCATCAATTATGGCATCCACTAGGAGTTCTTTGTCATATTCAACATTTTGTGCATGACAAACTTCTTGTGCCATCTCCATGTGTAGTACAACAACATCAAATTAACTTTGACCCACATGTTATAGGATAAAGTTATTCAATAGGGATAACATTCCCTCTATCTATAGGAGTCCTAACATCTTAATGAATTCTTGTATTTTAGTCTCCTTTCTATCCTTCTTATTATGAGAGGTGGTTATCTACGCTTCTAGGTTTCATTTTAATTGGATCTCCCCTTATAGATTTTTGATGAAACTCATATCCTATTTTAACACATGTTTTTAGCACACTAGGTCTAGGTATGGCACAAATTTGGGTTTTGGACACATTATGAATTAATTATAATCTTTATACCCATATTTTAGGCATAACTCAGGTACTAATGCAACTAGCAACTAAATGGTGAATCCACTATGGTTATTTTCCTATACTTTAACTATCTCTATGTGTGTAGGTTTTGAATTTAGATCTCATATTTATTTTTTCTACTTGTCCTTGATAATTCTTACACCCTTGTTTATGTTAGGCCTACCTAAGGTCAACTTTTTATACAAGTTATGGCATTATTCAACCTTGTGGTATCCTTGACAATACCCACATGTGAAATGTGTAGGATAGTCATGTCGATAATGCTTTGTTGAGATATACTTATAACATGAGCATAGCAGGAAACTTCCATCATCACATCCTCTACCTCACCCTCTAACACCTCATTATAATTTGAAACATATGTTATATTGTCCATAACCCTCATTACCTTGGTTTGCCTACCCTCTAACAACTGTAGTGGCCTATCATGTGCCTCTTTCCATATTCACATACATTTTATCAATCACCTGGTAATCAATAGCAGTATGGGTGTAGCCATTACATAATAGATAATAGATGGTTATGTTGATCTAGTTAGTACATTATAATAAAGGTCATTTATAAATTTCATGCACCTCTTGATAGACCTCATAGCTTAGAAGCAAGGTGTGCACATTCCTTCATGGGTAGTTAGTCTTATTATGGCCCTCTACTTGATATTTGGTGCACCATAGTCCACATTAAACATCATGAGAAGAGCTAGTGGTAAGTTTTTAGAGCTAGGAGGCCATAGATGCAATATGTACCTCCATAAATGGGTTGATCTCACTAGATTCACTTTTGACTACCTCATCCCTAAGCATGGCTTCAAGTGTTTCTGAAGAGTCTGTAAAAGTTTTCATGCAGAGAACTCTTTTGAATGGAAAAAGTAACCCCCCAATAAATCACTTTACATGTTAGGAAGGGTGAATATCATATGAGAACTTTTATAAGAGTTTTTTTAACCTTGCATCACATAGGTGCATGTTCTTTGAGAGTCCTTGGTTAATATATTTTACCATGGTGATGCTCTATTGTTCAAACTCCAGAATGTAAAATTACTTCAAGAATTCATATTTTAGGGTATCATAGTTAACCATGTCCTAGTTAGGATCAAAAAATTTGTACCAAGTGTGGTCATAATCAAGTAAATTAGTCACAAACTAGGTATCCTAGCACTTTGATTGGGTTATGCCCCTTATACACCATTGAAGTTCACATTTTAGAATAAGTTTATACAACATTCTCCATGTCATGATACTATACTAGGTACATAGCCATTTCATAGTAGATTTTATGTAGGGGGCAATAGCAATAGGCAATATGGTCATAATAATATCATAATCTTTGGTTAATTATTGTTCATCATGAAATAGAGTTGGCCATCATAGGCCTGATTGTAATACTTTTTGCACCATGGTATCTCTAGCACAATGGCCTCCAACAATCCCCTCATGTAATTATTATAGTAATGAGTCCCATTCATGCTCTAGGACACATTGGTGTATAACTTCATCTTGGATCAATTTGTATAATTCTCCATCAATGAGTTGAAAAGGGGTGGTGTAAACTATGAGCTATTTTGTTTCCTTAGCCATCATGGTCTAGGGTGCAGATCTAAAGGTCAGAATTGTGGTAATTTTTACCAAGTATTTGGGGATGCATTAGACCCTATAAAGTTACACATTAGGCATATCATATTTAATAAGAACTATCACATTACTAGAGTTGATGAGGGATATATCGTCTGAGTTCGAATTCTATTTTCCAAGCTTCACTACAATAGAGAACTAGAATTATTGAAATAAAATAATTTGTCAACAAATGCACCCATACAAAATGGGCTTGTTCACTAGGTACTTAGTTTCTTCATGATTAATGAATAAGATAAAGGGGGTCACCATCAAATATTTTCAAAACTTTTGTAGGTCATATACCATGGTAAGCACCTCATGCTTAGTTGTGTGTAGTTCTGTTCTATCTTGGTTAGTTTTCTACTTACAAAGGAAATTAGATGATCCATTTTTACATCTCTTGGTTATGTGAGAATAACACTGATAAAAAAATAGATGAATTAATGTGGATATGTAAGAGAGTTACCCAATTGGAAAAAAATTATATCATTGCACTTACTAGTTTGAGATTTAGGGTCTCAAATGTATCTTCTTATGTTTTACCCTAATAGAATGGGACATCCTTTTGTAAGATCTCTTTTAGTGGTGCTAAAATAGGGGCATAGTTCCTTATGAACTTCCTATACTACCCTCAATGTCCAAGAAAGGTGTGAATGTGTTTCTACATTTATGAGGTCTAGAGTCGAAGGATAATTACAGTCTTTACTAGATCAATGAACACACCATCTTTACAAATGACATACCTAAGCAAAGTGGAAAATGACATTGAAAAGACACATTTATTAAGGTTTAATGAAATTTTCAACTTTCTACACCTTTAAAACATAAGGCACAAGTTATTATAATAATCCTTCACTAAGCCATACACTGTCCAATAATTGAAGTATACTTTAAGGAACTTGTAAATGAAGTCTTTGAAAGTAGTGATCACCACTTATGAGAACTTTATTGGTACATTCTTTAGCCCAAAGGGCATCACATTATATGAAAATCAACCCTTTTCAATCACAAAGGTGGTTTGGGCTTGTATTATTCCTTAATTTTGACTTAATGGTATCTTAAGAATCCATTAGTAAAGGTATATATCTTGCACCTTGCAATACTATCCAATACTTCATCAGTGAATGGAGGTAAAAAGGCGTCAATCATATAGGTGGCATTCAAAAATATATAGTTAACACAAATTTGTATGCACCCATCCTTTTTAATGATAATGACCATGGGGCTAACCCATTTGGATTCCTATATATTCTAGATGATGCCTTTAACTAGCATGCCATCAATCTCTATCTTGACTTTAGTGTGAATATTTGGGTTCATCTTGTAAGGTCATTTCTTGATGGATCTTATATCATCAAATAGCTTTATTCCCATATTCCTGAGGGATGGGTGTGTATCTTTTGTATCTCTATAGTTACAAGGGAACACATCTTGGAATTCATTTATGAGGTCCACAATATGTGCTAGTTCTATGTTAGACCAATAAGTGCCTAGAGTGGTGATCTTTGGTTCCCCTTCTGAACCGATATCTACCTTAGTAGTTCTTAAAAGAACTTAGTAGGGTTCATTCTTCTCTTGGTATGATTCCTTGACTTGTATTTTACCCTTAGTTGTTTTTATACAACAATAGATAGTGGTCTTCTTCTTATGGGGTGTTATCTTCAACTTGGCACATTAACTTCCTTTTGCCTATCAAATTCTTCTAGTTATGCACGTTCCATGTGTCATCATCTTCATTGCTAAAGTCATTGTTGAGAGTTTGGTCTTAAAATAATTTTAGGAGTGTTAACCATTTTTCACTTAACATGTATTTTAGGCACTCCTCTAGTATTATAGTGTCCTCAAACACTGATCTTCAAACTACTTATAGTGGCTCAATCAATTCAAGTTTTTGTAAATAAAAGGAGAAGGTGTGAACAAACCATTCCTTAAGGGAAACCCAAATGGATATTTCATGGTGCATCTCATTAACTATGTACCATGCATGTGGCCAATTATTCAAGGTTCTATAGAAGGCATGCACCCATAGATTTCTTGGGTAATTTTCTTCATAGATAGTCCACACTTCTTTGAAAAGTTGCACGTGTCCTATAGGGTCAGAGTCACAAGAGTAGGTTGAGATGTCTAGGTTCTTGTTACTATTTTTTAATGTAGTTAAAATTTCTACCTTCACATCCTACCAAGTTGGCAAGTGATTCTTTTTCACTACCCACCAATGAGCAACAATGATCTTCAATGTATACACTAGTGAACTCACTCTAACTACCTCTTTTGGGATGCATGATTCAAGGTCAAAGAAATAGTCTTCCATTGGATTACTCCCTTCATATCTTGGGAGAACTACAAGTTTGCCTTTATTAAGGACAAATATTTTTTTCCCTTCTTGTTATAAAGGACCCATATTTTAAAAGTGTAATCAATCTAAACCCAACCTATCTTTATTGGTTTTGGTGCCTTTGTGCATACCAAGTGTCACCTTCGACTAGTTGTCTCATATGATTCCTCAACACATCAATCTCAAGTAACATAGATGGTGTGCAAGGCTAATTCTCCATCTTCCCAAAAGAGGTCTCCTTGATCATTTGGGTCTAAAGTCTTGATGCCTTGAACCATGACATTATAAACGTGGTTGATCTTATCCTCAATGTCCATGATTTGAACATAGGGGGTCCTTGGTCATTTGAAAGGACTATAACTAACGTCTCTTTTACATTCTCAAATGTCATGTAATGAATTTTGAAGTGCATATCTATATTGTTGGCATATCACCATGTCTTTTCTATAAGCATCAATTAGTTATCTTATTCTACTAACTCAATCACTTCAAAGTTAGTGAAAAATTTGATGCCCATAATATCTACAGCTGTACTCTTCAGAATTATGATAGGCTATGCCTAGGTCCTATTGGCCATGAAGAGTATATGAGTGGAAGGTTTCAAGGCTAGCCTACCCATTTTATCCTAGGAATTATTGGTCAAAATGTTGACCTCATTTCTTATGTCTACTTCACAAATGGACCATCCATCAATAGTGGCATCCACTAGGAGTTCTTGGTCATATTCAACATTTTATGTATGATAAATTTCTTGTGCCATCTCCATGTGTAGTAAAACAACATCAAATTAATTTTGACTCACATGTTATAGGATAAAGTTATTCAATAGGGATAGCATTCCCTCTATCTGTAAGAGTCATAAGATCTCAATTAATTCTTGTATTTTAGTCTCCTTGCTATCCTTTTTATTTTGAGAGGTGGTTGTCTACGCTTTTAGGTTTCATTTTAATTGTATCTCCCCTTATAGATTTTGGATGACAGTCATATCCTATTTTAACACATGTTTCTAACACACTAGGTCTGGGTATGGCACAAATTTGGGTTTAGGACACATTATGCACTTATTAAGACCCTTATCCCCATATTTTAGGCATAACTCAGGTTCTATTGCAACTAGCAACTGAGTGGTGAATCCGCTATGGTTATTTTCCTATACTTTGACTATCTCTATGTGTGTAGGTTGTGCCTTTAGATCCCATATTTCTTTTTTCTACTTGTGCCTAATAATTATTTCACCCTTATTTATGTTAGGCCTACCTAAGGACAACCTTTTTATAGGTTAGGGAATTATTCAACCTTGTGGTATCCTTGACAATACCCACATGTGAAATGTGTAGGGTAGTCATGTCGATAATGCTTTATTGAGATACACTTATAACATGAGCTTAGTAGGAAAATTTCATCGTCACATCCTCTACCTTATTCTCTAGCACCTCATTATACTTTGAAACCTATGTTACATTAGCCATAACCCTCATTAGCTTGGTTTTCCTACCCTCTAACAACTGTAGTGGCCTACCATGTGCCTGTTTCCATATTCTCATACATTTTATCAATCACTTGGTAATCAATAGCAATATGGGTATAGCCATCACATAATAGATAATAGATGGTTATGTTGACCTAGTTAGTACATTATAATAAAGGGAATTTATAAATTACATGCACCTCTTGATAGACCTCATAGCTTAGAAGCAAGGTGTGCACATTCCTTCATGGGTAATTAGTCTTATTATGGCCCTCTACTTGATATTTGGTGCACCATAGTCCACATTAAACATCATGAAAAGAGATAGTAGTAAGTTTTTAGAGATAGGAGGCCATAGATCCAATATACACCTCCATAAATGGGTTAATTTCACTAGATTCACTTTTGACTACCTCATCCCTAAGCATGGCTTCAAGTGTTTCTCAAGGGTCTGTAAAATTTTTCATGGAGAGAAATCGTTTGAATGGAACAAGTAACCCCCCATTAAATCATTTTACATGTTAGGAAGGGTGAATATCATATGATAACTTTGATAAGAGAGTTTTTAACCTTGCATCATATAGGTGCATGCTCTCTAAGAGTCTTTGGTTAATATATTTTAGCATGGTGATGCTCTATTGTTCAAACTCTAGAATGTCAAATTCCTTCAAGAATTCATATTTTAGGGTATCATAGTTAACCATGTCCTAGTTAGGATCAAAAAATTTATACCAAGTGTGGTCATAATCAAGTAAATTAGTCACAAACTAGGTAGCCTAGTGCTCTGATTGGGTTATGCCCCTTATACACCATTACATTTCACATTTTAGCACAATTTTATACAACATTCTCCATGTCATGATACTATGATAGGTATATATCCATTTCATAGTAGATTTGATGTACAAGGCAATAGGTATTTGAGGAACTATTTCCACTAGTTCTTATCTTAATATTGGTCTCCAATGCTTCCAACCATGGGGTTAAGAACTAGTCCCATCATTACTACTGGTATAGTTGATGTCATCACACTATGTTACTTATGGTGTCAAACCACTTCCTATAGGATATTTCCCACTTTGTGTTGCTGACATCATTTGAGTGGGTTTGCTCATGTTCAAATTTTATTGTGGTAAGCTATCACCCAATGGTCTAGAGGTAGTTTCACTCACCTCCTTATATAGAATGATATTTTCAATCAAAAAGTTACAATCCAAGTTTGTAAAATTTATAATATCTAAGTCATCAATAGTGTCAATTATTACTTCTATAATTTCTTCAAGTGGGGGATCCAGTGCATGAGCATGTGCCATAGGTTAAAAGGGGTAGGTTCTTTGGGCATATCTATAGTCACAAAATCCTATAGAAACCTATCAAATTCCACACATGTCAAGTCTTGAGCTCAATCCATCACTTCATTATATCTCTCATCCTCATGTTGTTGTATTTCAATAGATCCTTTCCCATGCCCTTCCTACTCAGTACATGTTCTCTTGGCACTTTTAGGATCTAGATCTTCCATAAATCAACATTGTATCTTATATAGGTTTATCTTCTAGGCTATCAGGTTTCAATATAATCATCCCCTTCCATTATGCCTAACCTACACATCCCATTTCCCCCTTTGTGATGCCCATAACAAAATGACTTTAGCCTTTTATCCCCAAAGTTTCAAAACTATAATCTACCATTAGATTTTTTATCTCTACACTAAATTACTTCATAAACATGCCTCTAAGGTATTACAAAATATTGTAATCTAATTCCTTAGGGAATGAGTATGTTGAGATTGCAAAATCAAGTGTGTAGTTATTCAAATATCTTTGCCACCATTTATCCACTACTTTAGTCCAAGTAGCGTCCAAGGTCTTAAACCTCTCTAGGATATCTTTCATCCACTCATAGCTCTATCCATAGATTCTTCTTTCATGGGTTAAATATATATCCAATCATAAGTACACATGCTTGATAACTCATAGAAAAATACGTCATACAAATCATCATTTATGACATTTTAAACACATTTTCTTGGATTTTATTCTCTCCAGTTGGATGCTTCAGTGCAAAGCTATCTTCCACTTATTGTAGCCAATGCTTGATGTTTTAAAGATAAAGTCAATACATCATTATATTTTATCATCATAGCAACAAAATTCAACATAGGTCCTAACAACTAAACCAAAATGTTATATAAAAAGGGCCATGAAGTCGTCTTAGTAGGCTCTTGGTTTATTATAATTAGGTGTAAGCATGGGATATTTCATTTGCACTTAAAATTTAAATAGTTGTTTGTGTTGGCATTAATCCACATAAGGCACAGGCCTTATGTGTTCACCTAAAGTGAAATTGAGAAGGAACTAGGGCCTGTATTTGGCTACTTCTACCATGGCATAAGGTTTTATTTAGGTGCTTGATCAATTCATCTAAAGCTTTAGGTAGATCCAAGGGCATAAGCCTTTCATAGACAAATCCTAGTTTCATGTGGGAAAAAACCTTTCATGGACTAATCCTAAGGTCGTATAAGTGCTTAAAGGGTCAAAAGGCTACTCTTACTCAAACTACTCATGCTAGACTCGTGCTCCTAACAAGGATGGTAACACTTGGCATAGACTCTATACTTAATCTCTATTCAAGTTACAAATGATATCATTAACATTTGTAGGGAGTCCATTAATGACACAAACCAAAAGTACGTATGAAAATTACTTAAAATAAATGAATTTAAACTATAACATTAAATCTATTACACATTTCATTAGTAATACAAAATATGTGTAACCTAGACACATCATGTTTTATTATAACAATCTTCACCATTAATTATAGTTTAAAAAAGAGTATAGAGTTCATATCATAATATATGTCCATTTCATATTAATTAATAACCTAAAGGCTCATAGATGAGTTTGGGTACTTATAAATGGAGCCTTCATGGCCATACTACTCTTAAGTATAATGGCTAATAATGTAATGTATACAAAGCAACTCCATTTTACCATATCTTCACTACAATTCTTCATATCCTCTACTTGAACTAGTTTTATCTCCTTAAATAGATTTAAGGAGCATCTTTGATAGGGTATGAGGTGCACACTGAGTTTCAAGATAGATCTTGGTCATCATGATGACTAGCTCCATAACCTTGTGAACTCTATGCTGCAATCTCCACATATTGCCAACCTTAGAAGATGCCCATAAAATCCAAGAACTAGTTATCCAACTTCCAGTTAGTGTAAAATATGTGATACACCCTCCAGTTGGTGCCAAAATGCCAAAAGGGCTAACCACTATACATAATTATTCCTTCATGCTAGGTGGATTTTTATGTTGGCATGAATCCTTTACTTAATGAGATAAGGGGACCAATAGATAACATGGTGTCTTGATAGAATTAGTATAATATCAACAAGATATGTATAAGATATGTAGTACAATATATGTATAAGATAAATTAATATGATTTTTTGAAAGTAAATTCAATAGTGGTATTAGTATTAATAAGTGTGGTTGTGATTCCCCTATTGGAAATGTAGATATAGATATAATTGGTAAAAACCATAAGGGTATGATGCTCCAAGAGGACACAATTATAATTTTTAGTAAGAAGAGTGTAATATTATTAAAATATTAATTTTTCCTCTCTAGCATAATATATAACTAGTTATTTCCCATAAGGAATGGGTAGTTAAAATGTTCCTAATGAAACTATTTGAGTATTAGGTAATGATGTATCTACGTGGAATATATCAATGATGGATATGATAAAGTATCATAGGTCACTCTAAAGTGTTTATTTAAATAAATGAGTCTTGTGGAAGGAGTGAAAATATCATTGTCAAATGAGGAGTCATAACATGTCTCAGTGGTTGTAATCATCATGGTGAAATAGTGGGCCCAATGATATATCATACAATCATTAAAATTTAATGAATAATAAATAAATGTACAATAAAGGTATAATACATGTCATGATAGTGATAAATATAAATAATTTTATCCAATAATGTGAATAAGCCAAAAAATGTACACACTATACTATGGAAACCTGACATGGAGCATCCCAAATTACTAGAGGATAAACACATGATGAGATGAATTAGGGTTAGTATATAATATCAAGAATATCATGACACTCTTGATATTTTTTAGTTTGATACAATGATCTAACAGTATAATATAAAATGGAATCAACCACCAATACCTCATGTGTGGTGATGCTTAGGAAGGGATTCACCACTAGTGGGTGAGATATAGGGCTCAAGGCATAATAATATATAGGCCATGAATGTTTATGATTAATATTAATCCATTATGTATCCTATAGTTAATGATATTCAAGTGACTTTGAGGTATAATCAATGCTTTAAGGTTTTTTGATGAACATACCCTCGTTTATTCAAAATAATGACCCATTTTTTCCTAAATTTAGATACAAATTAGATTTAAATGATTTTATTCTATTTCAAATGTGAAGGTTAAGAATTTAAACCAAGTAAAAATACAAAAGAGGATAAATTAAAACTTTTCCCTTTCTAAAATAGGTTTATGAGGATTTTTACAATGCATTGAAAGCTAAATTCATATTATAGCCTAGTTTGGGTTTTAATTGAACAAATGGCCACAAAATAAGATAATGTATAAAATTATAAGCCTAATTGGGGGCCACATATAAAATTTTCCAAAATAAAATGATTCACACTTTAGTATTTATGTCATTTGTGATATTTGTATCAAGCAATTCTGGCTAAAGTTTGTCAAAGTTCATAATGAACTCATAATTCATTAAGACCACTCATGTAACACCATTACCAAAGTAAAAAAATCATGGAGAAAATAATAATTAAGCATATTCTACTCTTATTATTCCTTAATATAATAATACAAATCCATAGCTCTCTCTTCACCATCATGATAGGAGAAGAATAAGGAGTGCCTAGTAAATTGGCAATATGATTTGGTTTCATGCAATGATAATTTGTTGCATGAAACGAAGATTATTTGATATGGAATATTTAAATTCATAAAATATAAATTAAAATATTCACTATAAATTAACTAAATAACTAACTACCAATTAATTTTAATGATTTTTCCAACACCCTCCCTTAAGTGCAAAATATGGAGTAAGAAAAGAGAAAGCAAAGAGATTGAATGGGTCCTAATAATAAAGCTTGATTAGGTACCCATGTATAAATCATAGTGAAATAAAAAGTGTCCTTATGGTAACCAATCCATTTTATTGGAGTACATGGATGTCAAGTCACTATAGCCACCAAGTCAAATAAGAACTGGTACTCTATATGAGGATCACTCTGTAAAAAGCATTGATCACAAAACTAAGAAAAAATAGTTACCAAGGATGAAAGGTATCACCAAATAGGTACCCAAAAATTATTAGAACCATAGTGAGGGTGAAGGAGAGAACATATGATTCAATTCATCCTAAGAATAATGACTCAAAATATCAACACAAACCTATAGTAGGTGCACTTGATGGAGTGAAGCCCATCAAACAAAAGTTGCACTCAATCAACTACCTCTAAAATAAAATGTGGTGTACTGACAATGAGAAAAACACCTAAATAAGTATTTATACACACACACCCCACATAATTATGAAGTAGTTTTAGTGACTTAAAAAACCATTTGAATGATTGCACTAATCCCACTATGTAAACACTTAAATGCTGACACTGGGCTATCCCAGACTAGCTACACTCTAGAAGGACAATAAGCTCCACCAAAACATCTAAAGGAGACTATATACAATTAGATACAGTTATGAAATATCTCAATAATTATGTCCCTAGTGATGATTGGATAGTCATGCTACTGGATAATAAAGTGCTTGATCATGGATCACACACATTAAGACAAAATCTTGATGAATCTCAGTGTGACTACAAACAAAAGTACCATCCTATAAAAATATCACCAGGTGATTAAAGAAAATCCACAATACAATCAATATTTGGAATACATCATCCATGCAATGATATATTTATGTTCAAAAATAACACACCTACCTAATCAAGGAGCTCAAACAACAAGGAACATCAATAGGTTGGAGGAGAAATGTGTGTTCGAAGAAGTTTAATAGTGGAGGAATGATGTTTGTAGTGTCCTCACCAAGAATGATGTTGATGCCACTAAGAATGATAAAAAATCCACCCCAAATAAATACAAATGGTGGATGAAGATGCTTGCATATGAGTGGGTTCAAATTTCATGATAGAAAAATGCAAGATAATATCAAAAGAAGTGTCAAGTAGATCATGTCTAACTACTATAATCTTAGGTTTCTTAGGATTGAGTAAAGGTGTAGAAGATCCCATATATAAATCATAATCCTCATAAAGTGGAGAGAAAAAAATATGGAGCTCTATCAATAGATCCTAATGAAGATGAAGCATATACATCATAACTAAGACCATGCTAATAAGTTCATGTAACCAGCTGAATATGGCTAATAATACCCTATAAATGCTTCCCAATTCCTTGAAGTTTGGTAGTGTGACACATGGAATGAAGTATGTAAGAGCCAAATCTAGTGGTATGACTCTAAAAATAAGTAGGCATATGTGTAGGTAGAACTATAGTGGGATTTACAAAGTGTGAAATAGTAGTAGGCACATAAGTATCATCAAAAATAAGATAAACATTAGAAACAATGGGTTGCTCTGAATCTGGTATATCACACTATAAAAGTGCATCAAGTGGATGTGTACTATATTCACTACATGATGGCATACCAGCTAGTTTATTCTATAGAGAACATATGAGGGCATCATTTCCATGAATCAAGGAGTGTGAAAGAGAATTATACATCTTGATTTTTTTATTTTCTTCCTAAAGTGATAAGAAAGAGGCCATGTTATCAATGGGTTTCTTAGGACTTGGTAGAGTACTATCAAGAGTCAAACCAAAATAAAAATTAAGAGCAACAACCATTATATCATAATGTGCATCAGTAGTTGGAGTAGGTGAAGGTACCTCATCCAAGTGACCACCAAAATAAAATCTACGTCATGAGCAATAGGAAGAGGTGGTATAATTGTCTCATCCTCATAAAATATGTCCTCACTAATAATGGAAAAAGCATAAGAACTAATAGGAGAAGATGAAGATGTTAAAAATTCCTCATGCAAATCACCATCAAGAATCACACCCTCACAAATAAGAGAAGATGATGGAGAAATAATGTCACCAATACAAGAATCCTTACTTTGATAGGAAGGATAATAAATAAGGACATGTGGAGGTAAAGTGACCTTATCAAACAATGTAGAAATAACGCCCCAGGCTTCCTTAGGTGATGTGGCATGTTCAATATGAGACTACATACTATCTAAAACATGGAGATGAATAAGCACATTCCTCATTTTACATGGAGGTAATCCACTCAATATCATCCTCATCTATAAAAAAAAAGGAAAGTGATCAATGATAACTCTCTACAATCCCTTCATCTATAAGTTTAGCATCATCTTGGTTTTTCAAGTTGTGTAGTTTTAAGAACTAAGGGGTTCAAACATGAAAGAATGCATATATTAAGACATTAAATTGATAAAATTAGCCAAATTGAAACAAAATGAAACCCTTAAAATAGATGTTGATCACTGCTAAAAATGCATCTGCAAGTACATGTGGTTCCAAGATGTATAAAGTACACTAAAAGGGATGTCGATATCTACTAAAAATACATCCATGAGTTTTTAAAGTATGATGGTAAGTACAATATATAAAAACTCTAAAAAATTAAAGTGGGAGCAATCCTTAATATTTGACCAATGAGAAAATTCTTTTAGGTACCAAAATATACCACCTTTAATAATTTTACCAATTTAAAAAAAAGTGGTCTAAGTCACCCTTTATAATAAAACCAACCTTTTAAACAAAGGAATCCCATTTAAAAAATGCATCCATTTAAATAACCCCATTAATGAGGTTTGTCATCACATTTAAAATATAATATATCTCTTCAAAAATAAGTTACCCATCTTGAACAAAATAGGCCCTCAAAAAATTTCCACTTTGTAGTGGATGGGGCTCAAACCCTTCACCTCTCCAAAGAAGATTTTAACAAAAAAATTACACCAATTTCACTATGAAAATTAATTATTTTATGATTTCAATATATTTTATTTGAATACTCAAATAAAATAAAATAAATAATTAAATTCAAACCTTTGAAATTGGTGAGCAACAACTATGGAAGATAGGTGGCAAAATCGGGGTAGGATAGATCAGTGATTATTCTCAACATATTTGACTGAGCCATATGGAGGTCATTCTGTATCTCCAAAATTGATGGATACCAAAAATTTATCTCCTCCTAAAAATCACATTTCTTGTTTATGAGACTACATCAAATGGCTTCTCCAAAAAATCAAGTTAATAAAAAATGGCTTGACAAGAAGCTTGAGGACATAGACGAGGTGTCTATAGTGCATGGATAGCTTGGTAGCTCATGAAAGTCACCAAAAAAAATAGTGGTAGGAAAAGTATGTGGTATTTTTGTATGAAATGGTAAAACTACCCTTTATCTTGATGGTTTTAATATCTAGATGGTATCACCATCTGTCTACCAATCGATGACCATGTCAGAATTTAATTAAAAATGAATAGAAACCACAAAGGAATTGTTGATAGAAGAAAAAAATAACAAGAAGGCTAAATGTTGAATGGATCAGCTAGATATAAGGGATTAAGATAAATATTTATAATGTGGTACATATAAGGACCAACAAAAATGTTGAGCTTTTAAAATAGAATGACTAGCTTGTATAGCAGAATAGCAAGTTGTGTATGAAATTTAATCTCCAAATGAAATTTGAGTTGTTTATAAAAGCTATATATTATGACAAACAATTCTATGGCTTACATTTAAGGTGGTTTTAGCACCAAGTGTAAAGTGATCTACTTCAACTAAGGCTTAATATGTAAGACCCGATCCAAAAAAATAAAATAACTAACTGTTGGGTTGTATTAGATGCCAAGTGAAGATGTTATTTATGTTGTTAAATTAAAGGAGGCTTCCTTAAATTGAAATAAAAAATTGGTGAAATAACTCTGTTATCTTGGCATCATAGGAAACTCCATAGTGCAGTGTGAATTTATGTGTAGCTTCTTTTGTTAATATGAATCAAAATGCCCAAAAATGGAATTTTAATTAAATTATATCAACTCACATACCAAAAGCTGATCCACAGGTATAGGATAGCAAAGACTGATTTGAGACCAGGGTTAGAGATGTTTGGATAAAAAAAGATGTATATCCAAGAATCAAGGCCATGTTGGTGCATAGAGTCATAGCAAGGTGAGTAATGGTTGTAGAAGGCTACTTTTATACCATGTATGAGTTCATAATAAACTCATAATTCAGAAAGAGCACTCCTACAACACCATTACCATAGCAAAATAACCATGGAGAATAATAATAATAATTAAGAATAACCTAGTCTTATTATTCCTCAAAAGAATAATATAAATCTATAGCTCTCTCTTCACCAGCATGATAAGAGAAGAATAGGGAGTGCATAGTAAATAGACAATATGATTTGGTTTCATACAATGATAATTTGTTATGTGAAACCAAGATTAGTTGATATGGAATATTTTCATGAATAAAATAATGATGCAAATATTCAATATAAATCAACTAAATAACCAACTCCCAATTAAGATTAATGCTTATTCCAACAAATTTTAAATCAATATTCATAAATTAACATGTTTTCAAAGGAAATTTTGGTTTAAAATAATAAATTTATGTTTTATAAAGACCCATGACTAAGGGAACTTATGACCTCATTCTATTTTCCACGTATATTTTTTATATCATAAAATTATTAAAAAAATTAAATATTTTTTTATTGATTATAGGAATATGATCATGGTAATTAGACCTATGTTAGGGATTCTTTGGATATGGGGACTCAATATTAAGAATATTATGAAATTTCATCCCATTTATCTATTTCACCCTAGTATTAGCATCATACATATTTTTCCAATTTTGTATTTTGTATTAGCACTGTGCCAATACCAATAATGAGATGTTGTGACTTGTGTGGTCTCCATTTGTCAAGGGATTCTAACATCCTAGAACTCATAAGATATTCATAATTCATTGAAATCCATTTTAAACCTTATACCTCCCTTTTTATTTTTTCATTTTCCATTATTATATGAAAACAACCTTTTTTTTTAGTGACCTTTTCTAGATTGTCTCTTCCTCTACCCTTTCCTTTATAAGAGGTTTATTTGAAAAAAGGCATTTAATTCATTGATCACCATGAAAGGTCCCATACAAAAAATAATTATTTATCTAAGAGAATGACATGGACTAAGAGGTTTTTTATGGAGAATCTTTGGAACTAGAGTCTACCCAAAGAAAATCTTCTAACATCCATGGTCATCAATCTACCATATTTAGAGGTAAAAATAGTGATGTGTGATTATCCCCACAACTTTGACTAGGGGAACTAAATGTACCTTTATGATGGAGATTATTTAAATCCCATGTATATATAAATATTATTAGTAGTGAGGTAGATTGGTTTTAGATTTAAAATGAAAACACCAAATCATTAATTATATCCAATCATGTGTGAAATTATCATACACATAATGTTATTGGCATCACCTACAATTGAAATTATCATAATGGAGGTGATAAACATAATACTCATAAGAATCCATTGTAAAATTTGAATTTTCAATGTGATAATTAAACATTTATGGTTAAGATGAGGTTGAAAAGGAGGGTATGAAACCTTTCAATTCTCTTTACAAATAGTGATATCTCTCTTGGATCTTATAGTCAACATGATACTTGAAAATAAAGTGCTCCATTAGGTTTTAGATAAAAAACATAACATATCACTTCATGTAATATTTAATTCTATATAAAATTGTAATTGGTGGAAATATACTCTTATTTGGCTAATGGGAATGATAAGGCCATGTAAGCAATGGTTTTTTACATAGTAAATACAAGTAGAAAGTCCATCAAAATTATTCTTGAAATATTCATAATAGAAAGCATCTTGGGGATAAAATATTTCAAGGGGCATATGAAGTGTGCAAAATATATTTCCAATACATTCCCTCACTAATATTTGTATCAATCTCACTCTTCTTGAAAATAAGGTGAGTAAGGTTAATCAAGGAATCCCTAAATGGAATAAATTGAGTTTTTGGAAATGTCAATAAGTTGATGAATCAAATAGTCTCATAATACAAAAATTATTTTCATTCAAGGAAACCCATTAAGGAAACCTCTAAATCAGATATCTCATTCACTTTACTAATAAATTGACCTAGGACTTGAGATTTTAAACATAGAAATTGATCCTAAAGACCAAAAATCTAAGAAACAAATTTAGCTTAGATAATGAACTAAAAAAATAAAACATTTACAATGACTTATACATTAAAGAGTGATGGTATTTACCCAATCAATAAATAAATGAGATGAAATTGGGATATATATATAAATTTTATAGATTATATTATATAAATTATAAAATATCATATAATATTATATTATATAAATTAAATTAAACTATATTATATAAATTATACAATATAATTATTCCCATATAGAATGGGTATTCCAAGAATATTTAAATAAAAAATCAAAATATTAATGCCAATGTCAAGGAGGCATGCTCATCTTAAAAAAGGGAACTAATGATTTTTTTATATAATGACACGATACATAAAATTTACTCACTTGCATCAAGTCATATAGGTAGACAAATGGAGAAGTGCGGTTTTATGGAGTTGTCCAATGTGTAAGCTTTAAATCACTAGAAAGTATAGCAGATAGCAACTTCATTCTCTATAGCACAACAACAAACAACAACCTCATTTCTAGATTTTTTTATCATTTTAGGGTTCTTTTTTATCGTTTTGGGTTTTTTTTCATTTTAGGGTACTCTTTTAAACTCATATTGGGCATCATAAATTTTTATTTTTATAATTTAAATTAATACCATCATAATTTTATCAGATATATTAGATGAAAGTGTTTTAGGTATTTCCATATATCTATGAAATTGAAGGTTTTATGGCTGAATTGAATGAATAAATCATGATAGGCTGTAGCCAAATAATAAAATGTAGTCCAAGCCATATCCATAGTAGTTTAAATAAATGGATAATGATTAATATAAGATAATAGGAGAACATTTTGGATGATGGGTTTCTAAGTCTTTTTTAAAATGTTAACAATATATAGCTTGATGTAAATAATTATTAATTCATCTTTATAAAATTGGCATTTTGAATTTTGTCCACAATATTTTCCATTGAACTATTATATTAGATAATGAGTCAATATTAACAATTAAGAAAACTAACTATTTTTGGATGAAACCTTATCTTACTATTGGGTTTTCTTAAAATACTCATTAGGAAGGAACTCCTTGGTTATACATTCCAAAATCACTACTCAAAATCATCAAAGAGAGAAACTTGTCAAGGTGTTGCTCCACTAAACATTGTTAGAATATATAAATCATATATTTATGACTTAGTACAATTTTCTACATGTCTTCTAGGTCTTTTGTCTATGATTAGCTAATATGGGTCTTTGTTGGAATAGTTTTCAATTTGATAATTATGTGAATATGTTGCATTCTTTGGGTTTTAGTGGGTGACCAAAATAAAAAATACATGTTATCTCTTTATATATAATAAAAATATTTTGGTAAGTTTAGTTAATGTGAGGGTGATCACATCCTCATTGAAATAAATTGGTATTTGGGCATGCATGTAGTAATATATGAAAGAATAAAACATTTGAATATGAACTATATTTCTATTTCTATGTGGAGAGAAATATTAAAACTTATTGTAGGTGCTTAAAAAAAAGAAAATTCCTTGTGACTTTTGAAATATGTGATTCCTACTAGAGAAGTGATAATGTTAAGTGAAGGTGAAAAGACTTGGGAGAGATGAGAAGACATGGGAATTTTATATTTTTTAAGGGAAGGTGATTCATCTGAGGGATGGATGTAAAATTTAGAACATAATTATTTTTCCCCTTTGTTGGGTCTTTGAGACCTAATAACGTTGTGTAAAGATCAGACCATATATTATATTTATTTTTTCATACATATTCTCAATGTAATAAGCCCAATAGTGACATTATTTGAATTTTATTTTCCATTACGTATTTTTTCTAATTGATCTCTATGAATAGATGATTTTTTTATTTTATGATAGAATGTGTGTTTACCAAATTATATTTTTGTGCCTTTGCAATGTAGGCCTTAATACTTGTCCTTATTTAGACATCTCAGCTTCACATGTTTCATTATACACCTTTAGAGATGCTTTCTATTTTCATCTCTATTTTCCTAGAGTAGGAAATTATTGACTATATGATTTAATTATCTTTTAAATTATTTTATTTTAAAAATTTGACTTGTGAGGGGGGGGCATAGTTTTATTTTATTTTAGATAGGGTCCCTCTAGTATTGTGACCATGTTTTCTCTCTTTTAGGTAGAATGTTGTGCATTTTTAAATAGAACTATATTATTTATCCTTGGTGGTGTTGTTAATTTAGAGTAGTGTTATAAAGCAAAGGCTAAATTCCATTCTCAATGGTATCTTGTTTCTAGATGGTTGTGGTGTCATGTTTATTTAATTTGTGCCCATTCTATGTACTCTTCTTGGACCTTTTTATTTTTATTTTAGGTGAGGCTAATACTCATTCCTTCTCTCTATTTTTATTCTATTCTTACATTTTTCCCCCTTTATTAGGTATAATTTTGGATTCATTTCACTCTCAAGTAATAGCTATGAGGTTTCTTTCCAATGTATGAAGATTTTGAATTTGTTTTCAGATCTCCCTAAAGACATTTATTCCATGGTGTTGGTTAGGTTTGAGATGCTATATCATGGAACATGTTTATGTCTCTTCGGTTTTGGCTCCACTTTTTCATTATTTTCAATACTATGTATTTTTAAAGAGCCTATTTGAAAAATGCCTCTTCCTTATTGGAGACTTTATTCATTGATGAGACTACTACTTAACAAAAACATGAGGTTAATCCTTTCCCTCTTCTTATCATTAAAAATTTTGGTTTTCTATGAAAGTGGGGTTTCCTTCACTTATAATATGGTAGTCATTCCATAGTGTTTATAATCTTGATATATTTATGGGTTATCTATTTTTATTTCATTTCTTTTGTTGGTTGATTAATGGCTTTGTGGTTGGATTCTCTTTCCTCTCTTATCTGGCATATGACCACTCAACATAATAAGTAAATCTATTGCTACACTCAAGTTTTAGGTGTTCTCACCCAAAAATATTAGATTGTGAGTACATAAGATATATTCATGATAATTTGAAAATAAAAATTGAAGAATACTATATTTCAAAATAATTGTTGAAACATAAATGATAAAATTGATGGAGACCTTAATGGTCCACTATAAATAACCTAAAATTACTTTCTCATTTGTATTAATGATTTTATTAAAATCCAAATCACTCAAAAAGGAATAAAAAATCAATGAATTTGTTCCTTTTCAAGTCTCTATCCAATGATAAATTAAATTAAAAATAAAAATAAGAGAAATAATCAAATATATTAATGGATGTATAACATATATTTCAACCAAAATACTTGTTGGTTAGGTGGTAAAGAATTTATCTATTATGGTGTAAATTCTATAACTTGTATCAATTCAAACTCTATTTATAGAGAAATTTATGACTACATAATAAAGACAAATAATCAAGTCAACACCTAGAAGGATGTGTATTGAAATAAAGTATGTAACTAAAGGATAATTCCATAAGTACCAACTAGGAGATAGATTTTTATGATCATGGCACCTCTTTAACAAGTGTTTTTCAAAGCCAAAGAGAATAAGTAGGGTTATCTCCTACTCCAGTATCTAAAGGCCCAATGATCATTACACCACTCACATCTCCATATAACTTATGGCTTCCATCATCTATATTAGGATCCATTTCTTAAGTGATCAATCCTATTTTCAAGTCCTCACATCTATCACCTTTCTCACTTACCTTGATGGTACTTATAGATAATGTAAACCTTCTATTGGTAGGGGAATTTGTGCCAAAGATACATCATGGCCCATAGTACTCAAATTTTGGATTGATTTAGGTTCACTTTGGAATGTACCACCAACAACTAAATTTATGATCCCACCACTAGTTTTCATGTTGTGTCATGTACTCTATCCAATAGCATCGAATCCAATATTTGAGACACTAGAAACTACAATGTTAGAACCAATCTAAAACAAAAGTTAAAACATAAGCATTTTAAGAAAGCTAATGAGGAAAAAAATTAAAACAATTATTTAATTAAAATCTCTCCAAGATTGAACTAAATTGTATAATGTATCATAATAAGAGTAGTTGGTTGATACTATACTAAAATGTTAAATATGCTTATAATCTATCATTACCTATAGAAATTTTAGTGTCCCCTTTGAATGACTTCACTAGAGATTTCTATGAAGAGCATCTAGGGCTCTTAGAATTTTATGTATTCATGTATGATATAATACTTGGCCTTATTGATCCTACCTAATATCATGTGAATGCTTTATTTTTCTAGAACTTTGATTTTTTAGGTCATAAAAGACATGAAATATGCATTATCATTGAACTCTTTAGGCATCCACTATGAATTTTAGGCAAACTATAGATGTAGAACTTAACCCCAATGCTTTAAATCTTACCTAAAACCATGTTAAGTCATAAATATATATTGGTTAGACTATTATTTTGAATATCACAAATAAATATGTTTAAATTAGACTTACCAAATAACAATAATAACTATACACTGATATTAGATAGCACTAATGAAAGAAATAAGCATTGTTATACAATGATATTAGGCATCCATGTAGGTATAGATTGACAACCTGAATAATGCTACTATATAATTATTTTAGACACAACTTACCATTTTTGGAGTTATCATGATTATATAATAACATTAGACATATTTGCTTATGTTTACACACAATGACAACTAAAGCACCACATAGACCAATGATGGAGATAGAAATGTGGAAATTAAATAGAGTAAACAAAGGATAAGTAAAAACAAGTAAAAATATATAAAAAGTATCATTGTTATAGGGAAATGGTGTACTAAATTCCATAGAGAAACATAGTGGTTTATCTTGCAAGCATCACATGGGCTCAAAGTAGATATAGATAAAAAGTACCCAATGAAATGGAGAATTATTTTCCTCCATGAAAATCATAGTTTTGAATTATTTTTCAATCATCTATCAGGTATTATATAACAATTATGAATTAAAATAAACATTTTTCATGGAATATTAGAGATGTTATAATTATATCCACTGTTACAAAGATTCACATTTCTTACCTTTAGCCTTTGGCTAATGATGACAATAAGTAGTAGTTCTAAAGTAAATTTATTTATGACAATTCATAAATAAGGGTGTGGTGGGTGTGCTTTAAACATTGTATGTCTCTATTCATAGTTTAAATGAATAACATGTTCTCTCTATCATTCTATGTCCAAGTATCTTATTTTCAGATCTTGTAAACCATCTATGATTACCTATGAACTTCCATGACCAAATCTTCCTCTTTATATTCTCATGGAATTTATTTGTCTCTCTCTCACATATGTCATACATTTAGTGTATGCTATGTTAGTTTTTAGCTTTGACTCTGAAATTCACCTTATCCCAATCTAAACAACCAAAGCCAGCACTTTTATCTTGTCTAATATGGTGATATCCAATAATATCCTTTAATGTTTAGGTGAGATGGTGATACATTGTAATAATTTCAAAGATAACTTGAAGGTATTACAAGGCCCTTTAAGGTATCTCATAAGACATACCATGTAATACCCTTAAGGGTACCTTGAATATAGCTCCTAAGAGATACCTTAAAGGGATTTTTAATAAACTGAAGGATGATTTTAAGGTACTACAAGGCCCTTCAAGGTACCCTTGAGTTTATTACAATGAACAGCAAAGTATGTCTAGGAAATACCTTGAAGGGCCTTATAGTACCTTCAAGGTATCTCCTAGGATATACTTGGAAGGTAATACAAAATAATTCAAGGTATCTTAGGAGATAACTTGAAGGTACTATAAGGGACTTAAAGGTATCTTAGTATATACCTTGAAGGGCCTTGTAGTACCTTCAAGGTATCTTGTGGGAGATACCTTGAAGGTATTATAAGGACCTTAGGGTTATATCCCAGGTGATATTTTGAAGGTATTACAAGTGATTTTAAGGAGATACATTCAAGGTATCTTCTAGGAGATACCTTGAAATTATTACAATAAACTTCAAGAAAATACCTTGAAATTATTATATGCAACTAAGGTATCTCCTTCAATTTATCTCCTAGGAGATACCTTGAATGTATTACAAGAACCTTAAGGTTATATCCTAGGTGATATTTGGAAGGTATTACAAGGGAATTCAAGGAGATAACTTAAAGGTATTGCTTATGAGATACCATTAAGTTATTAGTATCACCTTTGATGGAATATTTTCAAGGTACCTTGAATTTATTAAAAGGACCTTCAAGGTTATACCTTGAACATATTATAATTCCCTTCAAGGTATCTCCTAAGAGATACCTTAAGTTCATGTAACACCTTGAATGTATCTCCTAAGAGATACCTTAGGACCTTAAATAAGATATATTTATGTTATTACATGGAATTTATATGAATATATTTGAAATTACTTATAATATCTATAAATTTCTTTTATTGTATACCTAGATGATACATTGAAGGGCCTTATAATAATATAATGGTTTGCAATGAAAAAAATAAATAGAGTATAAATGTGCATTCAATTACATTATAAGATTTAAATATTATGGTAATATTTTTATTTAACCCAAAAATAAATGGATGTAGTATAGAAAAATCAAATCATTTCAAAAAGTAAAAGAAAAAAATCACTACAAACCCCATATGGAAAAAAGGAAGATTTTGAATAAATAGATCCAATCAACTATGAGGGGATGAATTTTCAGATTTAGTGAGTGGTGTAAGGCAGAAGAATTATGAAAATTAAAAAAAAAATGATAATAGAGGAGAAGAGGAAACCCTGATAGATGTCATTGAGGATCCAAAAGACAAACACAAACTAGAACCTTAGATAACCACTTTTTAAGGCAAAATTAGAAAAAAATAATCATTCTTATAATGAGAGGAAATATTCAAACAAATGACAATGTTAAAGAGACAATATTCAATAAAAAATTAAAAATAAAGTAGGATGGACTTCTTAATCCCAACTAGAAGATGTTCTTGGTTTAGGCAAAAGATTCATAAAGTTTAGAATGGGGAAGAACACGAAAAAATTTCAAGATTATTTGTTATCTAAGATGAGAAAATTAAATGATTAAGTTTCATGTTTTTTCTCTTTGAATATTAGGAATGATTATTAACTCCAAGACTTACATTTATAGGAGAAGCATGCATATGCATATGAAAAAGTAAGGTTAAACTCACATACATGGAAAATGAATGTATGCATGCAAAAATCCAACAAAATGCCTAAAAGGGATCACAAAATGTATACCATCCTTCCATAAATGGAATAACTTGTAAAACTTAATTATAAAATATAATTTTATATGTATGTCACTTCAAAGTATAAGACCTACCATTATATTACATGATAAATTTTTTTTGTTTTACTGCTATAAATATTCATGAAATCAATATAATTAACTTGGTTTTAAATATAATATATTCATTAAATCTTTATCTTCTATAAAATGGAATTAAATTCATACATTATGTTTTGTTAGTCTGTGGAGTTCATCAAGGTTTTTATAATTAGTTATTTAAATCATGTTTTATTAAAGCTAATTACATGTCACATGGTAACTTTTACAAGGTTATAAAATTATTTGGGCATGATAAATATATATTAACTACCTAAAAATATATGTATATGTGCCTAAATAAGGATTGGGATCTTATACATATCTGTAAAAGCCTAATGTAGAAAGAAGGAAATAATGTAGTCCTAGTTTGGTAGGTGATGTTGTAGGGAATTCATCCTTTGTAAGTGCCACTTCACCCTTAACATAAACTAATATACTAACTTTTCATTCTAAAATAATGTTTCTATGCATCCAACTAGGGTATTTACACATTTAGGGTATCTCTTATGAGATACCTTGAATGTATTACAATGACCTATACCTTTAGGTTATCTACTTGGAGATACCTTAAGGGTAGTAGAATAACCTTAAATGTATCTCATAGGAGATAATTTTAAGGTATTATATTAAATTTCAATGTATGTTGAAGGTATTACAATGAAATTTAAGGTATCTCTATCTCCTAGTATATACCTTGAAGGTCCTTGTAATACCATCAAGGTATCTCTAACCTTGAAGGTATTAAAAATACTTTAAAGGTATATCCAAGGACCATTAGGGTATCTATTAGGATATATATTGAATGTATTACAAGGATGTTAAAATTATCTTTATCTATTAGGACATACCTTTAAGGTCCTTATAATACCTTTAAGGTATCTCCTACCTTGAATTTATTACAAATAATTTAAAGGTATCTCCAAAGACCTTCAGGTTATCTCTTAGGATAAATCTTAAACAAATTACAAGGACCTTAAAATTATCTATATATCCTAACAGATACCTTGAAGGTCATTATAATATATAAATATCATAATGTTCATTATAATACCTTTAATCTATATCTTATGATATACCTTAGAAATCCTTCTAATACATTCAAGGTATCAGATCCCTTGAAGGTATTACAAGAACCTTCAAGGTATCCATAGGATACCTTGAAGATGTTACATTTTATTTATTGTTGGTAATGGATTTAACAACCGAAATATGTCTTTTATGATACCTTGGGAGGATTCTCTTGGGTGATACCTTGAAGGTATTATATTTTCCTTATTCATGATATTGGATTTGAGGGCCAAACTATATTTTTTGACAACTTGAGAGGTTTATATTGAGATATACCTTGATATTTGTCTATTGAGGCAGACCTTGAGATATATCTTCCCTAAAGTTACACATTTTAAAAACCACCATCTTAAATCAGATTCAAATGGTTTAAAATCCAACATATTATATCCAAATTTTATAAAAATGAAAGATATATCAAAGTAACATGAAAGTATCACTAAATATATATCTTATACTTGAAAGGTATCTCCATAAAATACCTCTCAACATTTCACTAGAGATATACGTTACATGATAACTCTCAAGAGATAAGTTGGACCTCAAAACCATCACCATAAACATGTAAATAAAACTACCCTCAAGATATCTCCTATAAATATATTGCATCTTAATCATATGATTTTAAAAATATATCCCTGACATCAATTTGACATGATTTCAAACTTAACATCTTAAGTCCAAATTTTATAAAATGGGAGAAATCTACAAGGTATCTTCAATAGATACCTTGAGAGTTATCACCTATTATAACCTTCTAAATGTATGACCTAAGTCACTCAAAATAAAGCTATTAAAGTGAAATATAATTCACCTAAGAGACACCTATTAATGTAATTTTTAAAAGATAATTTAGCCATCAAATTAATCACTCTCAAACATTAACAATACTACCTTCAAGATAGATCTTAGATGATAATAGTTGCATTTAAATAATATATTTTCCAAACCCATCACTTATATCAATTTGACATGACTTCAAATGCAACATCTTGTTCTCAAATTTTATAAAATAAGATACCTCTCAAGGTAACTCTCAAGACATAATTTGGCCCTTAGATCTAACACCATCAACCCATAAATAGTACTAATTTAAAGGTATATAAAAATTCACTATATAGTATCCATTTTTTTTGAAATGTAGGATATCTCTTAGAGTATCTCCCAAGAAATAAATTTCAATCAATATCTCAAGATATAATTTAGCACTAAAATTCAACACCATCAAGTAAATAGTAATTAATACCTTAAAGGTAAATCCTAAGTGATACATCTAGGATAAAATATGTTATAAAAACATCCCCTTCTATCAAATTGTCATGATTTTAAATCTAACATATACTATTTAAGTTTTATAAAATGTGGCCTCAAGGTATGTCTGAAGACATAGCTTGGCATACAAATCTAAAATAATCAATAAGTAAATAATAATATATTTATGGAATTAATTTTAAAATACCTCTTAAATTTAAATTATTCTTTTAAAAACCCACCTCTTATATCAAAATGTAACAAATTAAATTAATATTTACACATTTACCATTACATTATACATCTTGAAGGTGTCTTTAGGGTCATATTTCTTGTATTAAAATTGATATGATTTCAAATATAAAAATTTCTATCAAGATTTTATTAGATAAAAAATATCTCTCAAGGTATTGACCTAGAGATAATAAAAGTATTTCATATGATAAACATGTTAAGATATTTCTCAAGAGACACCTTGGGCACCAAATTCATCACCATCAATAACTAAAAAATTTGTTTCCTTAAAAAATATGTTTATATGTTATTTAAACATATGAAAATTATGTTATCATAATCCAATATTCTTAAATTTGGCATTATCTGATACCCTAAAATATATCTTCCAAATATTTAATATGTATTTTAGATTTCACATTTGTTCATATAAAATTAATCAGTAGATAATCATAAATAATCACCTAAGTGATAGAATATGCAACTTAGAATTTAAAAAATATAAATATTAAAATCATTTCAATTGATTTGTGTAATGTCTTCAAGCAAGGAATAAATTCCAAAATTTAAATAATAGAAGAAATCCTCAATCATAGACAATTTGGATATAGTAAAATATAAAATACCAAAAATTTAATTAAAACCACATTGACATCTTAGGATTTATGATGGCAATAAGATTCCTATTAGTGATTAGTATTTTAAGTTATTTATTCCAACAAATATGCATGCAAATATTTATTTATTTATCACTACATCTAGAAAACACTCTACTTAGATTAGATTAATCCTTGCTTGTGATAAGGTTGAACTTGCATATTATATTCAATTTTAACTATAAGTATAAAATTAAGAAGAGGGGATGCTCCATCATGCTACAACTAATTTTAATTAATTTACACACAATAAAATGGAATTGACAAAAATGAATGTTTCTCCTTCTTGTGAATCATTTGGTTTTAATTTGAATAGCTATGATAACCTTATAATGTTTGGGTTTATATATAGAGATGATTCGGTCCTTATAATACAAAATTTATTAAATGAAAAACATGAATAAGGGGCACCAACTTCTTCATCTTGAAACCATGTAAATATGTATAAAAATTATAGAAATAACATTGAAGAAAACAATACAAGTAAGGGTGACTTATTTGATTGCATATTTGAAAAAGGTTATAACAAAACTCACAACAATGAAGAAATATAATATCCAACAAAAGGTTGATCTACACTTTTGTTGACATAAAATTTTGATCAGACACATATTAAATTCTCTAAATGGTATATTTCCTCTATAAATTATTCCTTGAACATTCTTGTAGAGTTTTGTGAGTTGGGGGATGCTAATATAAAAATAATTAATTTGAAAAAAATAGGGTGAATACTATAATTCATTCATTTAAAAAATATAATTAGGTTCCAATGAAGGATGTTTTGTTAATTAATTTTGATTCAAATAACCCTAAATATTTTATAGAATTAAGATAAGTACTTGAACAAATGTTGGATAAAATCACTGTAAGATTTAAAATTATGATGACTGACACATAATTATGGCACAATAGAGAATTATTTTAGAGGAAGAATATAATTCCATGGCTTTGAGAAAAAATGTTATATTAGAAGGGATAAAATTTTTAAATCATGTACTCCATTCCATATTATTCACAAAATATGTAACCGATAATTAAAAATTATAAGGATTCATTTATTAAAAGAGTTCAATCTGCACGTGAACTTCTCCAATTGAGGGGTTGAAAAAAATTTAAATAGGGGAAAAGAATAAAATAAATAAATGAACAAGATAGAGACTTGCTCACACAAATTAACTACTCATCACAACAATTATAGGGGAGAATTTGTCTTATTTTCATAGAGAAATACATTTGGGATTATTTTGATAAGGTGCTTGATTTGTTTTAAAGTGGTAATTTACCTAGCTTAGATAAATAAGATTTGAATCTTATTGGTATAATGGTCCTTATAAATATTCAAGGGCTTTCAGAAAAATAAAAAATAGAATGAGTAAAATTATTGGAAATAGGGTATATTTCCTTCTTGAAAACCCTGGGTGTAACAAATGGACAATTGGTGAAAAAATTCCAAACTAAAAAATAATATATTATAAAAATTTGTAGATTATTTCACCATTTATGATTTGGCACTTCCAACAGATAAAACATTAGCACTTGATGAAGTAATGGAGCACTATAAAATTTATGCCAAAAGGTTAAATTATTTGTGTGTCCTAATTCAAATTATTTCAAAATATAAAAATTTGGGAAGCATTAACTCTAGACTCAATAAGTATATTGAGAAAATATCTAGATAGTGATGGAGGTAAGTTTCTAAGGACATACATAGAAAAATTTAATCTTCCATTATGGCCACCTATCTCATTTTCCATCCATTTTAAAAGATTTTAATGTAATGTTAATTAATGGTATGAATGTTGATCTAATAATTATTTATATTTTGAATGTCCTTGAATATTTTAAAGAACAAAATCTTAGACTATTTATTTATGTTTTGATTGATAAAGTTATTGTTAGGGATTTTAATGTATTCATCATTCACAAAGTTGATCATTATTTTGATATTTAGAGATCTTTAGGAAATTTATGTGTTGGTGATTTATAAAATATCACAAATACAAGTGTCATACTTTGGTGTCCAAATGGTGAAAAATTCAATTGGGATAATATTATAGGGATAAAATTTTATCTAGATTCCATGAATATTTAGATTTAATATTTCATCCTCCATTCACAACAAAGTAAATTAGAGTAAGGTTTTGACATCAATATATACATACCAACATTTCAAATGATGGATTCATACAAAACATGAAGGCTATTCAAAAAAGAGATAGCATTTTATGAGAAAGACTAATATCTATTTTTAAATATTCAGATACAAGAAATTTTAATGTTCAATTTAAAAAAATTATAACAAATTTAGAACAACCAATATCAGAACAACCCCTTAATCAATACCAAGTGCATAATGACTTTTTAAATCATGTTTTTAAAAAAACTAAAATATTAGAAATCTTTTATTGTGTAGTCCTCATGGCATTGGATGCAAGTGAAGAAACCATAATAATGGAAAATCAAATCAATGCCCATGACACATTGTAAGTTGAAGAAGGTAATATAAGATCATGCATATTTCTATAAAATGTTAAGTGTTTATAGATTTTTTTATTTGTCTCTATAAATTAATAAGTGTTTATAGGATTTTTTATTTATCTACTTTTTATAATAATGATAAAATAAATTTTCTTCTATTTAATGTATTTGTTTCTCCATTAAAATAGTTCACAACATATCTCTACAAATTTATGTCTCCAACAAAATAACCCAAGACACAACACTACAACTTAAACCCTCCATGAAAAACACACAATGTATAACTCTAAAACAAGACACTTCTTTTAGATACCAATATCAATGCAATTGATGATAAGCATTTTGAGTTACCACTAAAATATTATATAATACTTTTTATGTGTTATGGAACATGATGTTCAACGAAAGAGTGTAAAAGTACAAACTACAAAAAAACAAAAAATAGGTGAAATCCCTTATCTTTGAATGTGTCATTATAAAATTTCATATACTAAAATATATAAATTATCTTTATTTTAAATGTTTAATCATGATTTATTTAAACACATTAGAATTGAATTTTCTTTATGGACAATATAGATCGATAGTGTAGAAGATAATAAAATATAGTGCATTAGCTTGGGTGATAGAAGTATCATTCAATTTGAAAAAAAAATTTACACCTTTTTGATAGATATTACTTGAATTAAATCTTATTTGGTTGGAAATTAAATTTTGGTGATTGTTGTTGGTACCATTATTTAATATTTGAGAAGTTAGGGTTTGATCCCTACATAAAACTATTCATAGGAATCAAGAATGAGTATTGAGTAAGTTAATTTGATTGAAGTCAATAAATTACAGTGATATGTAATGATGTATTCCAATTTAGTTTGATAAAATGTTGAATATAATTAAGTTTTTATTTTTGATTAGTAAAAAAGTTTAGTTGAAGGTCATCACAATATTTTATACTTCAAAATTTTGCAACATTTAATAAACCTTATTATGTTTGGTATATTTTACCTATGTTGTGCATATCCAAATAACTATTTATTTACTATTATGATTGTGTTTGAGATAAATATAGAAATAATATTATGTATTGAATTAACATTGAAAGAATGTGTAAATATTGATACCCTATTATAATATTTTTAGATATTATTTCCTAGGAATTACAACTACAAATTGAGCATGCATTAGAGAATAAGATGTAATTGAAAATTATAATATTTAGTTAAAAGTTCTATATTTATTTTCATTATCATGTATATTATGTATTCATGACATCAAAATTCATTCATGTGCTTCTAACTTGTTCTTAGATCATTTATTTGACTATTTCAAAAATTAATAGAGAATTAATTGAGGTGATTACCTATGTTTTAATGCTTGAAGATAACTAAAATATTAAATATATTTTTTTCATTTTAAGATTAAAAAATGTCATATTTACTTCACATTATATTTAAGCATCAAATTATATATCAATATTACTATGTAAATAAGTGGGTCCATTTTGTTAGAAAATCCCCGTCAATTAAATTTATCTTAATTCATTTGAATTTTCTTGCATATACTTAAAAAAAAATCATATATTTATTTTGGTCTATCTCAAACTACAACATACAAAATATATTTACAATATCTTCAAAAAAAAATTTAATATTTTTTGTAAGCTTCTATAAATAGTTCCAAGTATTGCATCATGTCACACACTAAGAATGTGTTATTTAGAATAATAATAAATGTAGCCCATATTTTTTTAATTTAAATTATTGTTTTATTTAGATAAATTAATCTGATCTAAAGCCTCTAAATTTGGCATAATATATAAGGATTAAATCTAATTATATTACATATTAAATATATTTATGTTGTCCATATCTCATCAATAATTTGAATTTCATGTTACTTAGTGGGTATTTAATTAAAATTTTGGGGTTGGATACATTATTAATTTTTGTGCACAAAAAAAAAGATATTAAAATATATTTTAAGGTAATAAAATAATATTTTACAATATAAAATATGTCATACTACATTCAAGAACATTCCACATAAATTTTGAAGGTGGAATTACAATCTTTTTCTCACGTTGACCTTTGGTCAATGATAGAGGTCAATCATTTGAGACTATTACTTCAAGCCATGGATTAAAAAAATTAATATTTCATGTTTTTTTTGGGTAAAAAATATTATAATCCTTTCAATACAAATATAGAGAAATTGGATGAGGTTATTTTTAAAGGGACCTTTGGAGATGATTCTTCAATTGTCAACATGGTGTCCATTGATTGTGATTCTAAAAATTGTTTGCTTACATATATATTTTTTTTAAATGAGTTATGTTATTTCAATTAGATATATTATAAATGAAATTTGAAAAAATGAAAAGGATTATAGAATCAAAATGGTATATATCATCACATTCTTGGGAGAAAGCATAAAATCCATGCTAATAACTGTGAAACATTTTTTTAGAGTTAGATATTAAAAATATGGTTATAACTTCACTATATGATTCTTTGAAGTGTATTTAGTGATTAAAAATTATTATTTTAATATAATTATAATAAATTTTATACAAATCAATTCCAAATTATTTCAAATCTAGTCTAATTTATTTCCAATTTATGGATTTTAAATTAGAAATACTTTGGTCTTGTTTCGTGCAGTTTATTTGTAATAAGCCTAACTTATTTCAAATATGTTGGTATAGTTTAAAATATTTATAAGCACATATTGGTCTAAATTATTTTAAAAATAATTATATTTAGTTGTATGTTGTTTATTTATATTAAAATCAACTTATTTATTGTTAGATGTTGTTTAGTTATACTAAAATAAGTTTATTTATAATAAAATTCAATATAAAGTATTTTTAAATTATTTTAAATATAGTTATATTTATTTTAAATAAAATATAATTAATTTTAAAAAATAATCAAATATATTTAAAATATATTGATTTTACATTGAAAATATTTTATCTTCATTCTAAACTCATTTAATGTTTGCACTTCATTTATAATGAGCCTTGGATGGAAATAATTTTGACTTATTAAAAATAAATTAGATAAGTTTTTAAATTTGTAATAAGTCCAAATAATTCTTGATAAAGTCTGCTTTATTTTTGATAGTCTTTCAAATATACTTCAATTTATTTTAAATATAATCTAGTTTATTTTAAAACATAGTCAAATTTGTTTCAAATATATTGATTTTACATTGCAAATACTTTACCCTCATTCCAAATTCATTAAATGCTTGCACATTATTTATAAAGAGCCTTAGTTGAAGGTAATTTGGAAGTATTAAAAATATATTACATAGATGTGTGGTTTATTTGTAATAATTCCAACTAATTCTTGATAAACTTAACTTATATCTGATATTTTTTTCAAAAATTGGACTACTAATAAGTCCATATTATTTTAAATAATTTGGACTTATTACAATTACAATAGATAGATGTCATTTATTTGTAATAATTCCAACTAATTCTTGTTAAATTCAAATTTATTACTGATAGTTTTTCAAAAATTAGTCTATTAATAAGTCTATAGTATTTTAAATAATTTGGCCTTATTAGTAGAATAATATTTGAAAAACTATCAATAATAAATTTAAATTTATCAATAATTAGTTGGACTTATTAAAAATAAGCCACATATATTTATTTTACTATTAATAACTCCATAGTATTTTAAATAATTTGGACGTATTACAAATACATTAGATAAATGTAGTTTATTTTTAATAAGTCCAACTAAATCTTGATAAAATCCAATTTATATCTAATAGTTTTTCAAAATTTATAATACTAATGATTCCATATTATCTAAAATAATCCTTAAGAGATAGTCTGTAATTAGATCATAGATGATGATTGGAGGATATTTTATTGACCATTAGCTAAAATTTTAGTATGTTTTAGTTGGACTATTTTTAATTAGTTTGGTTTCATGATTTCCCTTTTAATTATTGTACAATGAATTCTTATTTGATGCATCAATTTTTGGGTCCTTATCTTAACCCTCATTTAAACTAATAAAAATGATAAATTTAATCAATATTAAATAAAATATATTTCAAAACACATGCATTATTCTTTTAACACGTTGCATTTGATCATACCAAGACTCACATCAAAATGGGGAATCCATCAGGCCTATTAAAAAATATTTATAATCACAATATACAAGACTTCTAATGGTTCGAACTAGTCATATTTCATATATTTATGATAAACTCAAGAATATACATGGTAATAGTGGGGGCACTTGACACACAAGTGCAGAGATGTAAATAATGGAAAATAAGATTATATAATATAGTTAATGTATTTCAAAGGTTTTAATTAATCAAAAATAATTCCCGTGATAGATATTATCACACTGATATATTCTAGGGGCATATAAAAGGCTTATTTACTCACTTAATAAATTTTATAGTATATAATTATGCACACTTGAACACATATGTGTGGTCATGTAAAAAATAACTAAAATTAAGCATATAGATGCATATAATTATTTATCATTGTCCCAAATTTAGAGGGGGAATGATACTTATTCATGTTTAAAAATTTTCAAAAAAGAAAAGTCCCAAAATTTAAAGTTTCAGACTTCAAACTTGTAAAATTTAGAGTTTCAAAGAGCAAAATATTCAAATTCAAAGGAATATATCCCTTTCAAATAAAATCATATGAGTAATGTGATCATTATGGAGTCATGAATACTCTTCATTCAATTTCAATCATGTAAATTAAAATCTAGATATTTCTATAATGATGTGAGTCAAATATATGTAGTGATGTACACTCAAATCTAGTGACACTTAATGGCCTTGACATTATTTTTAGAGAACATATCTTGGCTCCACAATCTAGGGATAAGTACATGGATTAGTTTTATTCATTATTAAGAGTTGAAATAATTCATCCTTACAACTCATAATACTTATTCATGTTGGCTTATGTTGAAATATTTGAAGAGTTGAGATTGATCATAACCAAATTCAAACCCAAAAATCTATAAATATAATGCTTCTCTAAGGAATTAAGGACTATTCTCCTCACTCTCAAAATCTATTCAGATATTTTCATGTTCTATCTATAGGGATTTTAAATCTATATTTAAGGTAGAATATTCATTTGAATACTTGTGACAAGGGTAAAATAATGGAAATAACATCTAAACTTGAATTCACCATTCCACATACACACATAAGTGGGAGAAACACATTTGAGTTTTATCCACCTTCAGAGTACTAACAATGTAGTGTGGTGTTTGGTCTTTAATTGGGGATTAACCAAGGTCAATCTAACTTAATCCCTTTCACCATATTACACCCCTGACCTTTAGAGTACTAGTAATGTAGTGTGGTGTTTGGTCTTTCATTACAACTTGACCAAGGTCAATCCATTTCACCATATTACACCCCCATTTGATTCTAATTTGTTTTATGTAAAATAAACTAGGTTTTTATCATTACATTTATTTTGTGTGATAATGTAAATTTTAATATGATTTCATAACCCTAATTAATGCATGAAAAAGTGGTAAGATAATTAGTTCAACATCACCATCAATTGAGACAAGTCCATGGTTAATAGAGTCAAGTGCATTGTGTTTCCATCCACTTAATATAGACTTGTAAAGAAATATCTTCTATTTATACCTCTAATCTATCATTTCCAATATTATACTCTATCCTTTTGTTAGTAACTTAACATAGTTAACCAAGATAATTCTATAGTCAATGTAATAGAATACATTACACCAATGTCCACTTATAGTAGACTTATCTAGACTTTCTTTTAGTTCTTTATTTCAAATTCAAGCCTATATAATCACTTATTATTCCAATTTCTATTGTCAAATAGTCATAATAATTAATATAATTCCATGTGTGAGATAAATATATTTATTATTAGTACTTATACCTATGTATGAAAAACAAAACCCTAAGTATTTATGATATACTATGAGGTACATGAAAAATTAAAATCCATTTATAGTGTTGTCTAATAATTGAGTATTAGGACAATGCCCATTACACCATGGCTCAGGTAAAATAGATGACTGCATTTCCTATAATGACAACTAATATTAGTTTTAAAACTACCAAAACATGGTTCGTAAGAAAATAAATAAATTTGAAAGTCAAAATTGAAATGAAATTAGAAATCAAAGGTTAAAAAAATAGTTTAGGTTCACCAACATGTTTTACCTTATTTTTGATAAAAACACAATAAATTATATTTTATTATATAGGTGTAAAACTAGAAATATGAGATTTCTAAAAATGTACAATATTAAAATATTTTAATTTTGACAAATTGATAAATATGGATAGTTTATATTTTAGGAAAACACTATGAAGAAATATACATAATGTCCACACTAAATTGTATTGATTATTCTCAATGTCTACAAATGAAAATAAGAAGAATAACCATCTATACAAGCCCAAGATTAGAATCAGGAATAGAAATAAAATTTAGATAGGTCAACTATAAGTGGATGGTGGTGTAATGTGTTCTATTTCATTGAATATAGAATTATCTTAGTTGATTGTGATAGACACTTGATAGAAATAGATAGAGAAAGTAATAGTTTGTAAATGATAGATCAAAAGTATAATTAAATATGTCTATAGGCATTAGCATTATAAGTAGATAGAGGTGTAGTCCACTTGATTCTATTGAATATATATTTGTCTCATTTTATTGTGCATAAAAACTTATGGTTGGGTCTAGTTCTCTAATAAATAATTTAGAATATGAGATATTGTAATTAGGGTTTGGCCATGTAAAAATCATTATTTATCTTTATTATATTTCAAACCCTTGGGTAAATTTTATATATTGATAAATTTCATGAAAAAAGGGGAGTTTAATGGGTTGAGATGACCTCAATCATCCCCTTAATGTTTGACTATTGCCTACATATATAATTCTCCAGTGAAGGGAATTAAACATATAGAGTTCTCCCACCTAGAACTACAATTAAAATATCTCTATAGGCATGATAATTATAAGTGGATAGAGGTGTATTCCACCTGAGTCTATTGACTATAAAATTATATCACTTTACTATGTAAAAATTGATGGTTGTGTCTAGTTCACCTATGAATGATAAGGAATCTAATATATCATAATTAGGGTTTGGCAATGTAAAAATCATTGTTTGTGTTTATTATATTTCAAAACTTTAGGTAAATTTGATAGTTTGATAAATTTCATGAAAAAAATGGGAACTTAATGGGTTGAGAGGACCTCAATCACCCCTTGATATTTGACTATTTCCTACATAACTAATTCTCCAAGGAAGGGAAACAAGCCTATGTAGTGAATGTGAATTTTATTCTTTTCACAATGTATACTATTGTAATATGGTTTAGACACTTTAAAATTTTATCCCTTGACTTGATTTAGAGGTATATTGACTTGGATAATGTTTTTTCCTTTTGAATTATTCATAATTTAAAAGGAACAGGGTTGTGTAAACACCCTAATTTGGTCAAGAAAACACAAGAAATATCTCTTTTGTTGTTCTTTAACATCAAGGTCTTAGTGATGAATATAGTCCTTGTTCACATGGTCATTTGAGTCTTTTGATCTTTGTTATGTCTTATTTTCCTTATATGCTTCACCCCTAGTGGTCCTAAGTCACCTCCTCCCAATCACAAGGGCTCTTATCCTATCTTTCTTGGTCTTAACTTTGTTTTTAGGTCTCAAGATAGGGGTATCATTATTAGTGTTTTAGTGCCATGTAAAACTAGTGTTCAATTATGGATCTAGTGTCTGATAGACATTTTCTCCTATGTTTGATTCCTAACCCTACCTTGAGCATTCTCTTATGTTTTTATCCCTCTTTTACATCTTGTTAACCAATGAATAAGGTATTATATTCAAATCAAATTTTATTATATATAAATATCCTCACAAGGCATTTTAAACCTAGCACTTCCTATTTTAAACCATTTCAGGCACAAGGGAGGTTATGAACCTTAAAAGGAAAGTGGAAACAATGGAAGATACCTTGAAAGAGGTATGGAACAAAATCAACAATATGGATAATCAGATAGGAGAGATCCCAGCCAAGCTCAAAGCCTATGAGAAAAACCTCTGGGAACTAATTAAGGACAATAGAATGAAAATGGAGGAAGCTACATCCAATATTTTTGCTGCTGCTGTCAATATTGGTAAAAGAGCTAGTGAGGAGACTAAAGCTTTGGAGGGACCCAAAAAAAAGAATGAGACAAATTACTAGAAAGAAGGTAACACAAAAAGGAGCAATGCTGGTGGAAACCACTACCCAGGATACTATTTTGAAAGAAAAAGAAACAATGAAAATGATATTGGAACTGGATGAATAATCTGGTTCCTCTTACTGGTAAAGAATCTGGTCTAGTTCTTTGTTTTCTTGTTGTCTTCCTATGTCTAAGGTGGTGCCAGATCTCTATTTTTTTGGGTTGTGACCGGTTGTCTTTCCGGTGGTTTCATGTCCATTTAAAACCTATTTTTGCTACTTCCTTGTAGTAGTTTTTAGACTTTGTCTGTGTTTTGGTTGCTCTATCTTTTTTCCTTGTACTAGGGTTTTAGGGCCCCTTCAAAACCTGCTTTTACCATAATCTAAAACCTAACACTTCCTATTTTGGTACATAATTACATAAAATTATTCAATATCATAACTTAATACTCTGCATACTACTCAACAATCACATCTAGACATTTCGTGCTTGATCAAAGAAGGGCCTAAGTGAAATTCATTCTTAAATACCATGTAGGTTGATTATGCATGTTATTTAAGGGATTAATACATGTAATATGATACCCTTATCATTGAGTTTAATGTAGGTAGCAACCATGAAAAAAAGGGTTCTACTCCATGTGATCATAACATCTCACAACCTAATTTTTTCTTTCATTTTTACATTTGATCGAGTTTTTTTTTCATGTGTATATGTATTCATTAGGGTTTTGGAAGAGATTAAACTAAAAAATTAACACATGTGAGATCTTATATGACATATAACCACCTACAAGAACCCCAAAACCTCCCATAACTTCCCTAAAAGTTTTAGACATTTATTATAGGAGAGACACTAGCACAATAATTAGACACTAGTGTGACATACTATTATCCTAATATTAACACTACTATCTAAGACTAGATTTCAAACATCATAGAATGGAAGGTGTTTGCCTATTTTTCTATCTTGTTTTATCTCCCTAATCTATAGAAAGACCTATTTTATTCTAGATAAGTACTCTATCTTTCCACACTTGTTATTTTGGGAAAGGTTTGTTAAATTAGCTATTTCCATTTTTCATTCTGGATTATTATCATACTTAGACCTTTAAATACATAGTATTTACAATCACTAAGTCCTAAAAGGTTAAAATATTAGTGAACCTAACTTATTTCAAATATTTCTTAAAACCCTAGGGTTTAGCTTCTTCTAATTTTTGTGCACTAAATTAGGGTTACAAACTTCTATTTTTTCGTGATTTTTACCATAACCTATCTCATTCAAATAAATATTATATTAGGGTTTCATTAATTTAATGTAATTTAAATTTTGACAAAATAACCCTCATTCAAAACCTTAGATCCACATACTATGTCCTTATACACCCAAATACTATCAATTAGGGTTTCACTTACACTCCTAGTTTCTATTACACAACTTGGTTAATTTTATTTCATAATTACACATATACTTATGCTAGATCACATTCCACCTCTTGTGTGTTTTTTATTCATTATTTACATTATCTTCTTTGGCAAGTTTAAAATGGTATCTAAGATGTCTTCTACCCTCACCCAATTGATGAATTTTGAATAATTCTCATAATTATAATAATTAATAGGTAAATTTTCAAGATTTAACATTAGAACATAATAATGAATTTATTTATAATGATGATGATGATGACTATTATTTTAATGATGGATATGAAGATTAATGTGATCATGATAGTGAAAAAGTAAATAAGGATATATTAGATTCATCATCTTCTCTTTCCTCTCCCTCTTCTCTTATACCTCAAAATAAAACTAAAAATATAATGCCAAAAGAGCCTCTTGTTGGTAGTGCTTTGTTCTAATGTTATTCTAGATTTGTAATTACTTTTTATAACTCCTTATTCAAATTAAATTAATATCAGTGAAACACATTAAATCAAGTTTTGTATGATTCAAGTAAATTAAATAAGAACAATGAATCTTCTGTACCC